>JBAMJV010011010.1:0-51765 GCA_037951105.1 Echinarachnius parma | reverse complement strand
AGTATTACGTCATACGCATATTAAAAATATTTGCTTATACAGGGTGGCCCCCCCCAAAAGAAATAACTGGAACGGGGTACTTTCCATTATAAAGAAACATACAGACTAGGTTCACTGGATAGAGATAATCTTTTAAAAAGAATTTTATATCAACATCAGTAATTTGGACAAGTAGTTTTTTGTTTGGTATCTATCCAGTGAAAACCTATTATGTACGTTTCTTCACAATGGCAAATACCCCGTTCCGTTATTTCTGGGCACCCTGAAACGGTCGTTTCGGGAACGGGAAACTCGTTCTCGTCCACACTAGGCGAAAAGTCCCTATTAGGATTTATGGAGGACAGGAATTTCTTGACCATGCATGTCTTCATCAGCCACGAACACTTGACCTGGAAAATTAACATTGCAAGCAGGATTGCTATTTGTTTGCTTGTTTTAATGTCCGTATAAAAACCAACACAGACTTTGAAAATACAAATATCACACAAATAAAAGTAATTTACAAAAAAATAGAAATTACATAAATAATAGACATGTCGAGTTAATACGATACAAAAATGAAGTTTAACGGCTGGATTGACCAAACAATGACTTCAGACTGAACAAACTTTGAAGTATTATCGAGATGGGGAAATAACTGATCGAGATGTAGATGAGACAAGGTATGGGAAGGGAGGTGAGAAGTAGATCGGGAAAGGAAAGGGTCGATTTTAAGGTGGTAAGATTGGTTTACAGGCCTGGGCGGATCTAGCTTTTTGCTAAGGGGGGGGGGGGGGGGGTTGACCCAATGACGATGCGGATACTGTGTGGGTCTGGACACATGATGGCGTTTTTTCTATGCACACTGGCAGCCCAGGGGGGGGGTTAAACCCCCTAACCCCCCCCCCCCCCCCTCCTCCCGTAGATCCGCCACTGGTTTACATATGGGTGGCGGGGAAAAGAGGGAGAGGAAGCAGGAGCGGGGGAATGAGAACAGGAGGAGCGAATGGGGATGGAGCTGAGCAAGGGGGGGGGGGGGGAGTTGAAACGTGGAAGTGATGGGGATTGTTAACAGGAACAAGGTGAGAAGGGTAGGAAGGGGCGAGATAGGGAAGTGAGGGGTGGAAAATGGAAGGAGATGGAGGATGCGGGAGATGGTGATAGGTGGGGTCGGGGAATGGGATAGAGGTGAGAGGGAAAAGAATGTGGGCGGATAGGCAGACTGGGTGTAGAAATCGAGTTAGGGTAAGCCTGGTTATGATTGTAATTATAGGACTAGATGATCAGGTTTAGGGTTAGGACTATGATTCGATTTGAGATTAGGATTAATGATTAGGGTATGTAGTTTAACTGAGTTTTTTTTCTTGTGTTATTTTTTTAATAGACATCATGTGAACATCCAAGCATGTCGGAGATATCTTATTTGACGCTCCTTTGTACGTGTCTTCTCATCTTAGTAAAGACTCACGGATTTCCTTTGGGATCTAACGTGTCCTTTTCTTTCGACCATGGACTAAATGATCCAGACTCACAGACCATTTGTAGCGTTTTTGTGTCTGACCGTGATCAGCCACTTTTCGTGAACGAGCAGACACTTACAAATTCATTTCAACCTGGACAGCTTGAACGCTTTGGTTTTCATTATGATCGCATCCAACGGAACTTGACCTTAACTTTCACCATCTCTAACCTCCATGTTATTGATACGGGCAATTACCGTGTTCACATTCTTGAACTTGTTAATGGGAGACCGGAAGGAGAGACAGAGTACCCAGCTATCGTGACCGTCACATTTCCACCGGGAAAAGCGAATTGTGAACTTGGAAAACAATTTTCGGACACTGAGTGGCAGACGATTCGTTGCAATGCAACATCTGGAAACGATGGTTCTGGAGATTTGGTTTGTCAGCAGAACTTGAAACGACTTCCTCTTCAAGGGGATTTGAGCACTGATGGCACATTTATTGTGGCTGTCTATTATCGGATACGTCCGAAGTTACCAGTCAAATGTTGCTCCATAGAAAGTGGTGCCACAGTTCATCTAGATACCTGTGATGACGTCATCTTCGATTCTGCTCCTCACGACAATGACTCCTCAACAATAATTGATCCACCAACCCCAATACCAGCTTCTGCAGGCATGACAGGTGCGTATTTAATTGCTTTGCGGAACAGTAGAATAGCGTGATGGGCTGGATTTAGCTAATAGCGACTTATGTTTGTATTGATTCATTTTACTATGAGTATGAGGGGAGCACACTCGTTTATTCTATTTGTGTGGTGTTTATCAAGAAATTCCTCCTGTCTTGTACATTAGGTATTTGGGTATGTGGCCACCTTTAATCCGAGGATAATACATTTTAAATCGCTAAACTTTTGATAGAACTTGATTCCCTTTCTTCTATAGATCATGGTGCTTCTTTTACTTGAATTATAATAAAATGGTCAGAAAAGAAGAACAACATTATACGGACTAAAACAATTGCAGAAATAGGCGGAGATATTGATTGGTATCATAAGCTATATATTGATGCAAAACATATGGAGCCATACTTACATTTTCCTCTCAACCCTCTCCCCATCTCGCTCCTCCTCGATCATCAACCTACCATGCCTATACTACAGGTGATGGCGGGAGTAACGATGACCGTCCCTATATCGCGACAATAGTTCTGGGCGTACTGTTGGGTGTAACTGTAAGTTGTGACGTCATAAAAATCTGTTTTTTAGAATTTTCCGAAAGAGCATCAAAAATAATGTCCAAATACCAAAATTCAATTGAATATATTAAGTATATGCCTATCCGAATGAACTTTCTTTCAATTGTCTTTCTGTGATATAGCGCACAGAGTACTATAACACTGATTGCCTATCTTGACAACAAATTAATTCGGATGGGCATATCACAGCCAATACTTAACATATTCAATTGATTTTTGGTATTGGGCATTATTTGTGATGCTCTTTCGGAAAATGAAGTCCATATTATAAAATTATAAATATAGATTTGTATATGTCGTACTCTATTCATGTTCTTCACAACGGGGGGGGGGGGGGGGGGGGGGGCGTGGCGGGTGATGAGGTCTTTTGCTCAAATATCATCCATAAACAACTTAGATTTTCGCCATTTACCACCACCCAAATATAGTATTCTTATAAATGAAAGGTATATAACACCTTTAGTAGTCCATTCCATCAACAAGTTCACACAAATATGTTTCCAGGAAAAATATATATTATTAGAAAACGCATCACCATTCTAAAGCATGCGTTCATGGGTCTGAATTACGAAGACTAACTTGTCCAGAGCGAACGAATCGTCCGGGATTCTATTGTCTCCAAACGTACGCGTCATTAGCATTGGCGCACTCGCACATGTTTGGCCCGTACGGAACCAGGAAATAATAGTGGTTCCGTAAGTGGTGGTAATTGTTTGTGAATTACACAACCCTTTGCAAAAGTTTAGGTATCTATTTGATATCACAAAACGATACCAAATCATAAAACTATGTGTTGTTCTTTGCCTGGTGGTCCCTTTTAAGTTTATTCTGTATAGGTTTGTAAAGCGCCTAAATATATATTAGGCGCCTATTATTCTTCCTTCTCAATCATTTATGATTATTCCTTGCATTATTTAAATATTGGAAGAAACCAAAGCTGTATGTATTAGTCCACCTTTCGTTTATATATATTAGGCGCTATATAAATCGAATATATAAGCATTATTATTACTATTTGTTTATGTGAATGTAATGTACATAAATTTAAGAATTATTATGTATCAGCAAAATAATATTCAATCAAGAAAGAAGTCATTCTATAAATTCCGTAGGACTTGATAAATGAAGGGATATCAATGGGCTCCCATAAACATTAATATACCATTTTAATCGTCTCCATTTATTGCCCCTTTTTAGATTGCTCTGTTGGTAGTCATCTTGGTCGTCCTGATCCATCGCAAGTGGAAGCCCCCAGACCGTATCGCGCAGCCGATGTGGTCAAATACCTATACACGCATGTTAATAATGGAACTATACAGACCAGTGGTGTGTAAATAATGAGCGAAAACTGTTTGGAGATATACAGCGAAGACCGAAGAGGAGATGGGAGAGGAGAGGACCAGAGGTGTTCCGGTCTGCATGGTCATGATGGTGTATTTGACCCGAGTTCGATCATTGTTTGCGCCTATCGGATTGTGAGGATAAAGACGTTCATAAATGATTGAAAGCTAATGCAAAACCCAATAAACCAACCAGCGAAGACGTGGAAGAGACCGAGCGATATGCATGGGATAGGAGGGGGAGGGCGGCTCCATTTCCCGGGTATTAGTACTACTTGTTCCATTACCCAGCTAGCCACCTGACGTCGTGCCGATGTCATAAGTTGTTGGCCGGATGTCGGCTTATCGCGGTTGGCTCGAGGTTAAAATGTCCGCCAGCCCAACATCGTAACCACGTCATTTTGTGATACGTCAATTTCTGACAATGGCCCAACATCAACTCATGACATTGGACCAACATAACATTATGATGTGGGCGCGAGGTTAAAATGTCCGCTAGCCTAACATTGTCCCAACATCATTTTGTGATGTCGGGCAAATGTCAATTTCCGACAATTGCCCAACACCAAATCCTGACATAGGACAGATATCAAATTCTGATGTGGGCTCGACGTTAAAATGTCCGCCAGCCCAACATCGTCACCACGTCATTTTGTGATACGTCAATTTCTGACAATGGCCCAACATCAACTCATGACACTGGACCAACATAACATTATGATGTGGGCGCGAGGTTAAAATGTCCGCTAGCCTAACATTGTCCCAACATCATTTTGTGATGTCGGGCAAATGTCAATTTCCGACAATGGCCCAACACCAAATCCTGACATAGGACAGATATCAAATTCTGATGTGGGCTCGACGTTAAAATGTCCGCCAGCCCAACATCGTAACCACGTCATTTTGTGATACGTCAATTTCTGACAATGGCCCAACATCAACTCATGACATTGGACCAACATAACATTATGATGTGGGCGCGAGGTTAAAATGTCCGCTAGCCTAACATTGTCCCAACATCATTTTGTGATGTCGGGCAAATGTCAATTACCGACAATGGCCCAACACCAAATCCTGACATAGGACAGATATCAAATTCTGATGTGGGCTCGACGTTAAAATGTCCGCCAGCCCAACATCGTCACCACGTCATTTTGTGATACGTCAATTTCTGACAATGGCCCAACATCAACTCATGACATTGGACCAACATAACATTATGATGTGGGCGCGAGGTTAAAATGTCCGCTAGCCTAACATTGTCCCAACATCATTTTGTGATGTCGGGCAAATGTCAATTACCGACAATGGCCCAACACCAAATCCTGACATAGGACAGATATCAAATTCTGATGTGGGCTCGACGTTAAAATGTCCGCCAGCCCAACATCGTCACCACGTCATTTTGTGATACGTCAATTTCTGACAATGGCCCAACATCAACTCATGACATTGGACCAACATAACATTATGATGTGGGCGCGAGGTTAAAATGTCCGCTAGCCTAACATTGTCCCAACATCATTTTGTGATGTCGGGCAAATGTCAATTTCCGACAATGGCCCAACACCAAATCCTGACATAGGACAGATATCAAATTCTGATGTGGGCTCGACGTTAAAATGTCCGCCAGCCCAACATCCTCACCACGTCATTTTGTGATACGTCACTTTCTGACAATGGCCCAACATCAACTCATGACATTGGACCAACATAACATTATGATATGGGCGCGAGGTTAAAATGTCCACTAGCCCAACATTGTCACAACATCATTCTGTGATGTTGGCCCAATGTCAATTTCCGCCAATGGCCCAATATCAAATCCTGACGTTGTGCCAACATCAAATTCTGACGTTGGCCCGACATTACCATGTCCGCCAGCCCGACATTAGCCCAACGTTATTTTTTATTGTTGGCCCAATATCAAATCTTGACGTTCGCCCGACGTTTGATGCTGGACCAACATCAAAATTTGACAATGGCCCAATGTCATTAATATGACATCTCCAATAAGAGGTCGACCTAATATAGCGCCGATGTTGGGACTGGTATCAATTTAAGAGGTCGCTACCCAGCTAGCCACCTGACGTTGTGCCAGCATTGGGCCAATGTAAAAAGTCGTTTTAAAACGACGTTGGGCCTACATTAAAAATCCGACGTCACCGCGACGTAAAAAATGTCCGCCAGCCCAACATCAGCGCGGCGTTTTTGTTTTGTTAATGCTGGCCAAACGTCATTTTGCGATTTCGACCCAACATCAATTATTCAGTCAGTGGTCAGTCATGGTTGTGAAATTAATGTCGGGACAATGTTAGTAATGAGACAAGAATAGGACATCTCAAACCGAAATCCTACGACGTCAGAATGGGCAGCAGTGAATCAAGTCGGCTAATAGTCATTAAGTTGATGTTGAGCCGATGTCAATGATCCGACATGAATATGACATATCAATGATGACGTCAATGCGATATCCTGCCGATGTCAGAACTGACAGCAATGAAACAAGTCGGCAAATGATCATAAAAGTGATGTTGCGCCGATGTCAATAGTCGGACATGAATATGCCATCTCCAATATGACGTCGGGCTAATATCGCGCCGATGTCGGAAAGATAGCAATTAAGGAGGTCGGTAAATGGTAGTAAAATTGATATCGGTCCGATGTTATTAATTATACATGAATGTGATAAATATGTCAGGCTGATGTAAGAACTTGCAGCAATGAAACAACTCGGCAAATGGTCATTTAATTGATGTTGTGCCGAAGTCAATGATTAGACATGAATATGACATCTCAATGATGACGCCATAGCGATATCCTGCCGATGTCAGAACTGGCAGCAATGAAACAAGCCGGCAAATGGTCGCCAGTTCCGACATCGGTACAACATTGACCCAACGTCATATTTGAGCTGTCATATTTATGTATATTTAATAACATAAGCACAACATCAATTTTGCAATCTTTGACTGACCTCTTAATTTGCTACCAGTTCCAACATCTGCGCGATATTAGCCCGACGTCATATTTGAGATCTCTTATTCATGTCGGATTAATGACATCGGCATAACATCAGTGTAATGTCCATTTGCCGACTTGTTTAATTGCTGTCAGTTCTGACATCGGCAGGATATCGCTTTGGCGTCATCATATAGAGATGTCATATTGAGGTCCAATTAATAACATTGGCCAGACATCAATTTCACAACCATGTACCGACCTCTTAAATTGCTACCAGATACAACATCATCACAATATCGGACTGACGTCATAGTAGAGATGTCATATTTATGTAGGAGTAATGACATCCGCCCGACATCTATTTCACAACCTTTTACCCACCTTTAACATTTCGTAAAGTCCGACATCTGTGCGGTATAGGCCCAAAGTCATATTTTGGATGTCATATTTATGTCTTAATTAATAACTGTGACCCGACATCAATTTCACAGCATTTTACCGACCTCTTAAATTACTACCAGTTCCAACATCGGGGCGATTGAAGGCCGATTTTATATTTGAGATGTCATATTCATGTCGAATTATTGACATCGGCACAACATCCATTTAATGACTATTTAATGATTAGTTTCATTGGTGCCATTTATGACATCGGCAGGATATCGCTTTGGCGTCATAATTGAGATGTCATATGGATGTCCAATAAAACTCATTGTCCGACATCAATGTTACAACCATTTACCGACCTCTTTAATTGCTACCAGTTCCAACATCGGCGCGAAATTATCCCGACGTCATATTGGAGATATTGACATCGGCTGAACATCGATTTCATGACTATTTGCCGACTCGTGTCATTGCTGCCAAATCTGACATCGGCGCGATATCGGCTTGACGTCATATTTGTGATGTCATATTGATGTCCAATTAATAACATCCGTCCGACATCAATTCCACATTCAACCATTTACCGACCTCTTAAAATGATATATTCCGACATCGGTACAACATTGGCCCAACGTCATATTTGAGATGTCATATTCATGTTGGTTTATTGACATCGGCCCAACATTAATATTACAACCCTCTATCAAGCTCTTAAATTGGTACCAGTTTCGGCATTGGTGCGATTTTAGCGCGACGTTTTATTTGAGACGTATTTTTTTCGTCAACTTAATGACATCGGCACGACATTCAACTACAACCGCGATCTTGCCGACGACCTGCCGACACCGGTCCGACGTCAGTTAGCTAGCTGGGTACTTATATTTTTGTTAACTTGCTTTGAGAATCTATACTGAATTGAATTTCGTTTAATCGATTACAAACATTAGTAATTCAAAAGTAAAACAAAAAAGAAGTATTGCTATCGGGAAATTCATGATCGATTATAAGCGATCGTAGGTGAAATGAAAATCTTCGATTTTTGGAATTATTTATATAAAAAATATACTTTTGTCATGTCCTTGCTGCTGTATATAATTTAGAAGGATATATAAGAATATAAATAACACCTTAAATAGTGTTATGAATATGATTTGAAGGTGGATTATTTCAAATGCAACGCTCTACAAATACTAACTATTACAAAACATACATGCTAAGAAGAGGTGTATATATAGTATACCGATTGCGACCTATGTTTGTAGGACGATAGGATGATAGGTTTAGGAGTAGGCAATAGGTATAGGAATAGGATATTTATAGAATTATGATTTATGAATGAATGTGTGTAAAGGTTAAACAAAATGCATGGATCGGACGTGGAATCTATGCATGTTTTCCAATTTCTTTTACGTTTTTGATGTTGGTCCTACGTTGGCCATTTGACATTGGGCCATTGTCAAATGTTGATGTTGGTCCAGCATCAGAAAATGACGTTGGGCCAATGTTGGGTTAGCGGACATTCAAACGTCGGGCGAACGTCAAGATTTGATGTTGGGCCAACGTCAAGATTTGATGTTGGGCCAACAATACAAAATAACGTTGGGCTAATGTCGGGCTGGCGGACATTTTAATGTCGGGCCAACGTCAGAATTTGATGTTGGCCCAACGTCAGGATTTGATATTGGGCCATTGGCGGAAATTGACGTTGGACCAATATCACAGAATGATGTCGTGACAATGTTGGGCTAGCGGACATTTTAACCTCGAGCCGACATCATAATGTTATGTTGGTCCAATGTCATGAGTTGATGTTGGGCCATTGTTGGAAATTGACGTTATGCCAATATCACAAAATGACGTAATGACGATGTTGGGCTGGCGGACATTTTAACGTCGAGCCCACATCAGAATTTGATATCTGTCCTATGTCTGGATTCGATGTTGGGCCATTGTCGGAAATTGACATTTGCCCGACATCACAAAATGATGTTGGGACAATGTTAGACTGGCGGACATTTTAACGTCGGGCCGTCGTCAAAACTTGATGTTCTCTCAACGTCAGGAATCGATGTTGGGCCTACGTTAGAACTGACATTGGGCCATTGTCAATAATTGATGTTTGGCCGAAATCGCTAAATGACGTTGGGCCAGCATTAAAAAAAGACGCCGAGCTGATGTTGGGCTGGCGGACATTTTAACGTCTCGGTGACGTCGCATGTCGCATGTTGGCCCAACGTCCCCTTACAACGAAAATGACATCGGCCCAACGATGGCACGACGTCAGGTGGCTAGCTGGGTAGTGCCTTAGTGGTATAGAGAGTATGATCGATTATTATTGCGCCTAGTATGTTACATTGTAAACGAAACCGGACTTTGATAGCTTATAAATCCACAAATCTAGAGGTATAAATGTTGATATTGATATCATGTTAAAGCTTGGGAAATTGCCTTTAAAATGATATATCATACACTCTGATCACTTCACGCTTTACCGATCGTGACCTTATTATCCAAAGGCATGCAAAAACTACCCGTGTCCAAGTTTGCAGTGTTCTTGTTTGTGAATGGTTGCATATGTTGTTTGATTTTCAAAGATAACTTCATCCTAAACATGTCATATTCAGGGCCCCTGCCTCCAAAACATGGGGCTGCTGATGGGAGGACAGTGGGGGACCCCCTTCAACACTGATAAACATGAAAAACATTGGCAACCAGCTGGTATTTGTTTTGATTAACCAAAGGATATTCTTGAAATGTTCTTTTGAGAAAAAAAACGGTAAACAAACGCATTCATTTATGATAAACACTACAAAAGAATTCCCCCTTAATTAAAATATCGTAACTTTTTAACTAATTTTGTTTTGAGCAAAATAACTTGGCAGGATTGTTTATACACTTATTCACTAACTTCTGTGTGAAAATGATATTTATCCGTCGAGTCATGCATGAGTAAGCACACAATAAAGACAAAATTTTCACTTTCCAAAAGTCACATGACTCTTGTGACTTTTGAGAAGTGACAATTTTGTCTTTAATGTGTGCTCACTCATTCATGACTCGACGGACAAATATTATTTTCACACATAAGTGAGTCAATAAGTGTAAAAACAATCCTGTCAAGTTATTTTGCTCAAAACCTTTTCGTTAAAAAGTTACGCTATTTTGATTAAGGGGGACTTACTTTTTTGTTTGTGTTTAGAACAAGACAACGGCAAACTTGGACACGGGTAGTTTTTGCATGACTTTGGATAATAAGTTCGCATTCGATGAAGCGTAAAGTGATCAAAATGTATGATGTATCATTTTAAAGGCAATTTCCCAAGCTTTAATCTGATACCAGCTATCAACATATATATGTTTAGAATTGTGGATTTATAAGCTATCAAAGTCCGGTTTCGTTTTGTTTGACTCGCACTGTATACATGTATAGTAAACTGTATTCCAATGTATTATACTTACTAGCAATTTACCCGTCACCAGATCTTTGAGTGAGATATATTATATGTTGTGTTTTTGTAACTCATTATTTTTTGTATCTGTCCTGTAGAAAAACATTATTTTGGTTAATTAGTGGATTCTCTGTTTGTATGGTTATAATATACGTTATGGGATTTTATCAGTGTATTATTACAAATTTGGTCAGCCGTTCGTCAAGTTCGGCATCCAATCATTACATATACGTACCGTATAACATATCAATAATAGCAATGGGCACCATGCTGCAGGCAGTGAGGGAGGGAGGGAGGGGCAGTGTGAGTAAGTGATGGGTGTAGTGGGTACCTACTGGACATGATTATAATTATTGTATTATTATTAGTAGTATTAGTATTAGTAGTAGTAGTAGTAGTAGTAGTAGTAGTAGTAGTAGTAGTAGTAGTAGTGGTAGTGGTAGTGGTGGTGGTGGTGGTGGTGGTGATGGTGGTGGTGGTGGTGGTGATGGTGGTGGTGGTGGTAGTAAGCGGGGGGGGGGGGGGGGGGGGGGGGGTTAACCCCCCCCCCCCCCCCCCCCCCAGTGCGTCAGTCAATCCACGCTGCGCCATCCTATTGAATGCAAAAATGAAAAACATTATAGCTCCCCCCCCCCCCTTCCCCCAGCCTGCCCGGCGGCGAATTCGTAAGTTTATTTTCAGAACACTATTTAAAACCCACTTTAATCACCATATGGTTATACACATCCTGTACGAATTGGCAAGGGAAAATAACTTTAATTATTGCACTTCTATAATTTACACATTATTTTACAAAACTGGTGTAAAACAAATACGTATGCACTTCGAGTAGACATTTACAAATAGCCTTTATAATATTTAAAATGCAAGTTAATAACACATTTCGGTAGCCCTTCACAAAAGGATCCCTTGTTTTTTTTATGTTTTTCTCTCAACTACCGCATCGAACATCGGCATATGAAACAAAAATGCACGATCAGATCGAAATTAATTTAGTCAGTCACTCATGCAGGTGCAGAAATGCAGCTACCCTTTTTTTCCAGACATCACAAAAAGAACGATTTAATTGTCTTGCTACTTCTTAATTCTGTTCACAGAGTTAGAAATTAACACTCGTTTTGCAGTGTGAACTACCGGTACAGTGAATTATACTTGGACGTAGCACAACACAGTACACTACACGAAACATGTACTGTCTCGAAGGCTCGTAATCGACACTGTCGGGGATTTTTCCCGACCTAACCCTGTAAAAAAAAAAATTTGACAGGATATTTGGTGTGAAGTTTTTATAAATGTATGATTAATCATATATTTAAGTTTCGGTATTGCCCACGGGTGATAAATAATGAAATTTTCTACTTTTCTGAAGCTTCAATATTTTTTCCGGTATGGATCATGCCTATTTTTCAATATTTTCCCACATTATTTTGTTTAAATATTATATTTATCAGTAAAAATAGGTTATTCTTCTTTCATTTGGTATATGAAATATTAATTTTGGTATGGTTTCCAGAGAGATACGGCCGTTTTTCCAAGGCACTTCAATAGCGGTCAACTCGTAAACAACACTCCAGACGAAAGCTTATCGCAGACTCGCGCTCCGCGCTTGACCCGTAGTACGTAATACATGCACCTGTACCTGCACATTTTATATTATAGAATGGGTTGATAAATCCCTGCAATCTGATTGGTTGAGAGCAAAATTTGTGCAGACAATTAATTGTACTGGATGCATGAAAAGTCATGCGTCCGGTAAAAAAAATCATGCGTCCGGTAAAAATTTCATGCGTCCGGTAAAAAATTTCATGCGTCCGGTAAAAAAATCATGCATCCGGTAAAAAATTTCATGCGTCCGGTAAAAAATGTCATGCGTCCGGTAAAAATTTTCATGCGTCGGTAAAATTATTTCATGCATCCGGTAATTTTTCTAATTTTTATTTTTTGACTTTTTGGGGGCGTAACAATGCCCATTCTATAAAACAGATGATGCGCAAGTTTATTTCGTGGGTCGGTGGAATGTTTGCACGCGGTAACTATGGAAACTAGTCTAAACCCACTCGGCTTCGCCTCGTGGGTTTAACAGTTCCATAGTTACCTTGTGCAAACAATTCCTACCGACCTACTCATACCTGCGCATCATTTGTATACTGTACCAGTACATAGCGTTCGTACAGGAGGTGCTGTCAAATTTGTTCAATGTTTGACGTATCACTTCGGGTAGTAAAAACGCATTATGGGTTGTTTTTTCGCACGCACGTAATGGGCCGGTATAGCTGCATCGCGATTTATTGCCCACACATGGCTTAAAAACAGCCAATTCTGGACAAATCTTACCGACGGACACAAACCATCGATCGGTGTAGATCGGTGACACAACACCGTTCTCCTTTTATAATATAGAAGACTACGATGGAAATGGTAATTATACATTGTATTATCATAAGCGGTATTATGTTGATAGTTTGGGTGTAGGCAGTGGCGTAGCGTGGTCAGACTGATTTGGGGGGGGGGCACGCACAAATTATTGGGGGGGGGGCCACGCACAAATTATTGGGGGGGGGCACACCTTATGTATTTCTTTGTTTAAAAACAAAAGGTCCCCTTATGTTTTCTATTGTTTTTTTTCTTCAAATTATTGGGGGGGGGGGGCACGTGCCCCCCCCCCCCCCCCCCCCCCCACCCTGTCGCTACGCCACTGGGTGTAGGCTGCCTGATGGGCTGCCCGAAATGGAGCGGCTCCACAAAATTGGAGAATTTATTGAATCGAACAGAATGTAAGCATTACTAAAACAAAAAATTACCAACAATACTAAACTCTTGTATATAACGTTTCGTTGTTTTTGTATTAGATCCAGGAACCAGACTGTGAAGCCTTTATCTATATTATGACAGACTACTACCTAAGTTTATAATTAAGTTTTAATTGTAATACAATAACTTAATTTTGCCTGTCTGTATGTATGTATGTGTGACTTTGTAGTTTGTACATTTTAGTTGTATTATTATCAACAACATTTGTATTCTTGTTTGTATATTTATTTATTTGTATTTGATTGTAAAATGTTGATTTTATGGATGTGAAATCAACTGAAACTGAAACTGAAGTTAGAACAGAAGAAGGGCAAATTAAAATGGTACATTGACTTTTTAAAATTCAACCGAATTCATTTGGGCATTCTAATTATCTATATTTCTTTGTATATTGTTGTTTGGTAACAGAAAATCTTTACATCATAACCGGAGAGTCTGAGACTGTAATAGGATTTGATTTGTAAGATGTCTCCATAATTATGGAGATATTTAAAATTGAATTTAGACACTCCCAACCGGAGTAAAGAGTATCCAAATTCAGATACTCGATCGTTCCTGAAATTCGGATACTGTCCTGACGCTCGGGATAAAATCAAACGTTGTTTTGCGAGATGTGTTTACAGTATGAAGCAGGGGCGTAGACAACACGGGGGGGGGGGGGGTTGAGGGGTATGCACGTCACAAGGTGATGCCATGTACAATCATCCTCCCCCCCCCCCGGTTTTAGGAATATATTGTGTGTGTTTGGGTGTATCTGTATACGAGATTGACCCTCGTCAAACCCTATGGTCAAGCCTGTAGCCAGGGGGGGGGGGGGGGGGGGGTGCGTTGGGTGCGTACGCCCCCCCCCCCCCTCCCCAATTCAGAAAGGTCCACTTTTGGATGATCTCAAATCCACTTTTTAATACAACCCGATGATCAATCGTTATGTCACGAAGGTAAGTCGCATCACAACGCGCTGACGAAGCTAAAGCTGTTGATGACAGCCAAACATTTCGGAGATAAATATTAATTTTGCACTGTGAGCAAACATTTCAAACGTATTATTGTTTGCATCTCTTTCGACGTGTTTGATATGAACTTTATTGATTTATTTGCACTACAAATATAGCAAAAAGAATGGAGTGCCGGAGTTGACTTTACCCTTTACATTGGTTTAGCAGAATGAAAACATGGGTTGAGTTCACGTCCTATAGAAAAACACTTTTGCACATCGTTCTAGAAACGCACTTTGGCATCATTAAAATACTCTGGATGAGCGAGGCCATCATCATCGATGGGGCATCACACGTACGAGCACATTTTCTCCGGGGTGCTGAGGTCTTTCCTCCGAATAATTATCCTTTCGTTTTTTGACCTGACAAGCAAAAATTAAAATCATGGAGAGAAAATTATCGCCTCTGCATGTGATGCCCAACACTGAATGATTGTGAATGCTATACCTCTGAAAATACCAGTCTGCCCGATTATGAGGCAGTTTTGCTCGAAATTGATACGAGTTTGCCCGAAAAATATAACACCGGTTTGCACGAATATTACATTATTTTGCCCAAATATTACACGGTTTTGCCCGAAATATGACATCGTTTACCCGAATTTGAGGTGCTTTTTTGCCGAAAATGGCAATTTTCTATACTCTCGGGGCTCTTTTTAAAACTGAACCGACATACTTTGTTATAATTTTTTGAGATGGTGACATTATCGTCGATAACTGGTTGGTTTGTTGATATTCGAACACTGCTAGTGCTACCCTGGGAATTAAAAAGGGTCGGGTGTTATGGGTTTGTTATGTCTAAATCGTGAACATAATTATTGTCGACCTCCGTGTGCAAAGGTCTGCGCTGCTCAAAGCAACCAAGCATTATTGAACACTAATTCATGTATCATGTTCATGATTGCTGAATTGAAATAAACATAAAGAAGTAACACAAAACAATGCGTTTAAATGAGCCTTTAAAGCATTAATATCTGAACACTTCGGGCAAGTCGATTTTGCCGTACAGGGCAAGTATATTTATGAAGCACTTGCCCGACTAGGCAAACAATATTTTTGTGTAGAGGTCTGCTTCATGCCTCACAAAAAACCTCCTCTGCACACGGGTCGATTGCTATAAATACTAGATGCCAATGTTTACATCGCTTAAGCGGTGGTCACAACCCGCCGTACTTGCAAGTGCGTGCCCCGTGCGTGCTGTCTACTTGCAAAAACGTGGGCAAAATTTGGGTATCCGTACGTGGTGAGTACCGACTCAGTACCGACTCAGTACGGATTTGGGAGCACGCAGACACGACGTAGCACTTTTAGTGCACGAGGAACTTTCGCTGCGTTCGCTGCGTTTTCGCTGCGTTCTACAGCCAATGAGCGCACGTGCGTGCTGCGCACGTGATAAGTGCGTGGTCCGTGCTTACTCGGCACTTCCCCAGTTCAACTGTCCAATGAGCACGCAGAACTCACGTGGACCGTACCGAGTAAGCAAGTGCTCCGCACTTACAACGCACGTTGTGCGCACTGATTTCTGCAGTATAATATGAGCAGAAAAAGTTGTTCGCACTTGCACGCACTTAGTGAGTAAGGACACCGTACGTGAGCAGCACGTGTAAGTACGGCCTCCGTACGATAACGTGGCAACCGCACGGAGACCGTACGTTGTAAGCACGTTGTAAGCACGTACAACGCACTTACCACGTGCGCAACGTACGATGCACGCAACCGCTCACGGCCAGGCGTGGCGTGCGGGCCACGCACTTACACCGTGCGTTGACGGTACTCCCTCCCTGCTCTTGCCACTCCCTCCCCACGTTTTCAGAAAAACGTAGCGGCCGTGGCCTCCCCAAAAAACGTACGGACTAAAAACACGCACGGTGGGTTGTGACCAGGGCTTTAGACGGTGAGCAGAGTACTGTATTATTATTCGACGTATAAGATTGGTTGCGTGAAGCCGCTATTCAAAAGGTGGCGCAATTCACATATCGTCCCCAGAGCCGTTTGACTCAAAAGACCCCAACAAAAAGCAAATGGCATACGCTTATTTGGTTTGTAGGATGAACATGTAGTTTGGTATCGACTTAGAGAGTTAAAGTTGTAATTATCCTGACTCGCAGGAAACAAATACAATCATAAATCACAAGGTTAGATTGAAAATAATGTGAACCTAATTTGAACGGCTTGTGAGAAAATTAAGAATTGCTTTCTTTCGTGATAACTAAAGGAAAGCAAATGTGAAATGATGGTGAAATACTATGATATTGGAACGAATGGATGATGATGATGATGATAATGATGATGATGATGATGATGATGGTGGTGGTGATGATGATGGTGATGATGATGGTGATAATGAGGAGGATGATGATGATGATGGTGATGATGATGATAATGGTGATGATGATGGTAAGGATAATGATGGTGATGATGATGGCGATGATGATGATGGTGATGATGAGGATAATGATGATGGTGATGATGATGGTAAGATAATGATGATGATGACCCAGGTAGCAAGCCAACGTTGGAATCTCAAAACTCGTTGGATGTTAAAATCTGGTTGGATATCAACGTTGGTCCAACGTTGGATTATCGCAACTCCTTGGAAGTTGAAATCTGGTTGGATACCAAAAATGGTCCAACGTTGGATTATCGCAACTCCTTGGAAGTTGAAATCTGGTTGAATACCAACGTTGGTCCAACGTTGGATTAACGTTGGATTATCGCAACTCCTTGGAAGTTGAAATCTGGTTGGCAACGTTGGTCCAGCGTTAGAAACTCGAAACCCATAATACGTTGGACAAACTTGTTGGACCAACGATGGATCGATAATGGTCCATCGTTGGTCCAACACATTGTAGCAGCGTCATTTGGGCGTACACAAACATCGATGGTCCAATGTTGCTAGTCAACGTTGGAGCAACGTTGCGAGAAAAAAATGGCCAGCATTGGTCCAACGATGGACCAACGTTTGTTTGCTACCTGGGGATGATGATGATGGTGATGATGATGATGATGATGAGGGTAATGATGGTGATAATAATGATGATGATGATGAGGAGGATAATGATGGTGATGATAATGATGATGATAATGATGAAGATGATGATGATGGTGATGATGATGATGATGATGGTGATGATGATGATGATGGTGATGATGATGATGGTGATGATGATAATGATGAAGATAAGATGATGGTGATGATAATGATGATGATGATGGTGATGATGATGGTGGTGATGATGATGATGGTGATGATGAGGATAATGATGGTGAGGATAATGATGATGATGATGGTGATGGTGATGATGGTGATGATGATGGTGATGATGGTGATAATAATGATGGCGATGATGATAATGATGCTGATGGTGATGATAATGATTATGATGGTGATGATGATGATGATGATAATGATAATGGTGATGATAATAATGGTGATGATGATGATGATGATTATGATGATGATAATGATAGTGATGATTATGATGATGATAATTATTATTTAAAAAACTCTTTTGTAAATTTTTGAAAAGAGGAAGCATTTAAAAAAATTGTTTAACGGCTGGTTCAAAATTACTGAATAATTGTGGGGCCCCGCAGTGGTTCCCAAGAAAAACAAGTACAGCTTATCAATAAAGTTTAACAAATAATATGTCCATGCATTGATTTTAAAATTTAAAGGGAGCCGCCACCCAAAATAATATTCCTATCAAATAATGAAATGTAAGTTTTAGTAGTCCATTCCACCAACAAGTTCAGAATAATTGGTTTCCAGACATATTATATAATATGAAAACCACATTGTCTAGGACGTAAGCGTCTACCGCCCTTCTAGGGCAATTCCACGGTAACGGAAGGACATTCAGACACAATTTTGGAACTTACATCAAATAATTCCAGGATCCTGCTTTTGATTTTTTATTCTAAATGGCATGTCTTTGATCCTTGTTGGGACACCTTTGATTTCCACTATTTCTAAAAATTTTGACCGCATTATGTAAATTAGAAATGGACACTAATGAGGCCAGTAACGGAAGGACGCCAAAATGGACATGGATTTTCAAGTTTTTTAGTTATGACCCCATCTCTGTGAAGTTACGAGGTTTATCATGCTAAGTTGGCTACAAGTCAATTTCCTTATGTTCACAGAGTATAACACCACCTTTTAAGAAAAATATCTACATTGGTATATTAATTATGAGAAATTAATTACTCCAGTGTTCGGTAACGGAAGGACGGTAACGGAAGGACCTCTGAAAAGTCTATAGGAATTGTACAGTAAAATTAATGTTGAAATTTAAAGACCATTTATGAGAAGGAAACATCTCTTTTGTGGTCTAAAATGAGTTTGTATTATAGATAGCATATGGACATCACAAGCATTTACATTTCTATTTTTTTCTTACTATATTTCATGCTCCAATGGCTCTTATTCATGGTCAATCCATGGTAACGGAAGGACACTCAGACACAAATTGTCAACTTTAAGAAAGACATTTTTAAATACTTGTGTTGTTAGAACAGTCTATTTTGATAACAATACTTCCAAAACATACAGTTTTATGGTCCCATATATTTTTTTTTTTGTATCTCCACTCATTATTGAATATGCATACAAATGAGGTCGGTAACGGAAGGACACTAAAATGGACAAGGTTTTGTTATCAAATCAGTTTTAACTAAAACTCTGTCATATTAAATAATACAAAATATTTTAAGGGTACACATTTCATTCTCTGAAGGGTTAAGAAGAATTTACTTGTTCTTTGATTAAAATTTGTCCGCAGATATTTGAGTTATTTCACACAAAGCGGACCAATGTTCGGTAACGGAAGGACATAATGGACTATAATGTATGATATGACACAGTATAGGGTCATTCCATGTCAAATCACCTTTAAAAAAAGTGAAAATTTTCATCGCAGCCCCCTTCAAATTTGCTAATATTTGGTATGTATGATACTTCAACCTTTAAAAGCGCAAATATTTAAGTTTTAGCCCAATCCGCCCAATGGTTTTGGCGCTATGGTCGATTCTTATGGGGGAGTTTTGTAAGAAATGGGCGTGGGCACCATTTTTCAAATGGCCATTGTCCATTAACCGTTGGGTCAATTTATTTTGTAATGGTGTCATTGGACTGGGGATGTTATGTGCAATCCATTTATGCCATTTGTGTTCATGCATGAGCGAGTTTGGATACAATAACCTTTGACCTTAGATGTTGACCTTCCGTTTTACCTCGTGGATCAAATAATTTTGAGAATTTTTTGGGCTTAAATCTTGGCTTGATATAATTTCTACAACATATGAAAGAATTGGAGATATATTATTTCTTGCTTTTTCTACAGCCTTGTTTTTAGTTTGCAAATTTCATGTAAAATTTAATTATTTTAGACCTACACCCATGTCCAAGAATTCTATAGGGGTGTATTGTATAAAAAAAGACCTATTCAAAGTCATGATCAGAGCCTATTCACACCCTGGCTCACCACAGTTAAATAGACCTACTAATCCCCATACAATAGAAATCCAGACAAATGGCATCATGGTACAAGGGCCCTGTTGCAGAAAGAGATAAAAATCAATTGTGAGCCAGATCAAATGTTCTAAATGCACAAATCTGATTGGTTGAAACACAGAAAATTACTAGTCTGACCACGCTACGCCACTGATAGCTGGCCATTGCAGGTATTGTCTCATTATTTTGGGTTTTCATATATGAGAGACCAATTTTTGAACATAAATTTGGTCATACTATGTAATATGAGGTACCTTGTCCATCTGTTACCATGTGTATGGTAACGGAAGGGCATTTTCTTTTGTTATTTATTAATTAACGAAGAAACAATGAGTAATACAATTGTTAGCAATGGGAAGGCCTACTTGAACTTGCTTTGCACTGAAGATTGGTCTGCTCTCTAACAATTATGTGAGCCACAAAATTAAAAATATTGATTTTGAGGTAACGGAAGGACATTTTCATAGGCTGAAAATAAGAAGTCATTGAAGCAATACAAATCAAATAAATCATACAAATTTACTATTTTACGAAATGGTCATAATCTCAGGAGTCAGAATAATGGTTTGTAGGCTTGTCTGGGGAAATATAAAACAAACACAGGATCAAAACACTTTTTCACAAAAATGTCAAATTTGTGGGGTTCAATTATGGTTATAAAGTTATTATAAAAAAACAACTAAAATGATGTAAAACTAAAATTTTCTCATTGAATTCCAAAAATATAGAATTTAAGCTTTGATTTGATACCAAATTTGTATAATAAAAATGCTTGTAAAATTTTTGGTCAAATGTCCACTTTGGCGTGGAATTGCCCTCTATCGTCTCTAAACGTACGCGGGTATAGAATTGGCGCACTCGCAAACATTTGGCGCTTACAGAACCAACGGCTCTGTTAGTTCCGTGAGTTTCAGCGATTATACATTGTTCATAAATAATGTAACCCTTTGCAAAGTGTTGGACATACACATATATATAACCCTGTGTTGTTCTATGTGTGGTGGTCCCGTTTAAATGCCTGCAACATGACATACAAGTCATTATAGATTCACTGATTATCGCCCAACTGCTACTTGTCTTCCGATCCTTTCAGAAGTAGAAAGACACACATAGTATTATGTACATTTACGATTGAGTGTGCTGTGGCATAAAGGACCGAACGCCGGTCCCCATCCATGCACAAAGGAATCTATGGGAACTTTGACTGGTAACAATTATAGACAAGACAGATCCGAGAAGAATGCCAGGAATTCGGACCATGGGTGCATACTATCTGAACCACTGGTCTAGTTATAGTCTTTGCTGCAAGTCCCTATAACTATATGTTACATGAACATTACTTTTCAATGAATTATCAAGATTTCTACTACTTTTTTTTTATAAATAAGAGATATGAAATGTCTTCATTCAAATGATATAAACTTATAATACAAACACGCACCCTGTTTCCATGAGCCTACTTAAAATTCAATAGCTTTTCATTTCCTTTAAAAACAATATTTCTTGAAGCGCCATCTAAACCAAAACTGAACTATTCCTTTAATATTATTCATAACAATAATATATAAATATATTAACAAAAATTGCAATGATACTGTACCCGATCCTTTGAAAATATCGTTATGATTATGGCAACGAATTTTGTATCATTTATTATAGTTAACTATAGAATCTCGTCAAATGAGCATTTCTGCAAACATTGTTAAAAAGAACAGACATAGAGAGCTTTAATTGAATACCGATACCATAGAGAAACATCATGAACACACACACATAATACATACAACATAACACACTCATAAAAACACACGCAAACAAAACAAACACGTGACAGAATGATGAAGTTCATTTTGTTTCCGCTGTAGGTTTTGCATTGCAATGTTGTACATACATTAGTCTGGATTATAAGACTGTGAAATAAATGGGTAATGAGGTAATTCAATTCATTTTATTCATTTCCTTAAAAAAAAAATAATAATAATGGGGACTATACCCAATCAGCGTTTCCCTAATAAACTACAGCGCAGTATACTAGTATTACTTCCTCATGCAGAGTGAATTGATCGGATCATTCGGGTATTGTGCATGATTGGATCAGCTGTGGATTATTGCTAATTTTTAACCATTCGCTTGAAATGTGCCAACTGTAAATCGTAAGTGGGAGCGCGATCACAATACAGACAGCAATAATATAATATAAAGTTACGCGATCGACGACGTGTCCATGTGGACTGAAATTACAGATGACACCTGCAATCAGTTCAGCATAGCTTTATTATTATGGAAAGGTAAATATATTGGCTACTTCACTATGAATATTTGTATACATGACCTAGAAAATGACCATTGATGTACAGGATAGTTCTTCGATTGCACGCATATTCAAAATAATTTACGATAAATCAATGCCAAACTACATTAATTCGGAAAATCGTTATTATCTTCTCAAAATTAGGGAGCAAAGTTACGATTATATGAGCTACGAAAAAATGATCCCCACAATATTTGGAAACATCGTTATTATCATCGCAAAATACGAGCACGCATATTAACAATTATTTACGATAAAACAATACCAAACTAATCTGAATTTTATAGTTATTATGGTTATTATCTTCTCAAAATTAGTGAATGAAGATACGATATGCGCTACGAGAAAATGATTATGCCTAACATGCCTATCTGAAATATCGACGTAATCAATAACCCTGACGAAAGAAAAATGAATAGAAATTAGTATAATTTTACTACAAGGTTTCTCAAAACAATGCGCAAGAGATGATTTGATTAGTATATAGGCCTACCAGGTTCCGGGCCTGGTTCTGATCCGGTTAAAATCTGATGCAAGTCCGGGGTTTTTTCGGGGCCTCAGTGACTTAGTACTTGAAATTATCATATATCCTAAAGAATATGACATTTTAAAAGTTTTTCTTTGTTTTTCATTTTCGGGCAAGTAAGTTTTCTATGCGGGCAAGTAACATTTAAAAAAGAACATGATTTTACTTGCCCGACCGGCCAAGTGAAAAAATGTTAGTGTGGCGGCTTGGGTTATGGTTGGTTGATTTGTTTAATTAAGTTGTTTTTTCTTCTATTTCTTTGTTTACAGACATCATACACTTCCAAGCATGACATACATTTCTTATTTGATTCTTCTTTGTACGTGTTGTCTCATCTTTGTAAAGACTCAAGGATTTCCTTTGGGATCAAACGTGTCCTTTTCTTTCGACCATGAACTAAGCGATCCAGACTCGCGGATCATTTGTAGCGTTTTTGTTTCTGACCGTGATCAGCCACTCTTCGTGAACGAGCAGACACTTACAAATTCATTTAAACCTGGACAGCTTGACCGCTTTGGTTTTCATTATGATCGCATCCAACGGAACTTGACCTTAAATTTCACCATCTCTAAACTCCAGCTTATTGATAAGGGCAAGTACCGTGTTCACATTCTTGAACTTGTTAATGGGAGACCGGAAGCAGACGCAGAGTACCCAGCTAGTGTGACCGTTACCTATCCACCAGGAAAAGCAAGATGTAAACTTGGCAACAATGTTTCGGACACTGACTGGCAGACGATCCGTTGCAATGCAACAGCTGGCAATGACGGTTCTGGAGATTTGGTTTGCCAGCAGAACTCAAAACGACTTCCTCTTCGAGGAGATTTGAGCACAAATGGAATCTGTATTGTGGCTGTCTATTATTGGATACATCCCCAGTTACCGGTCAGATGTTGTTCAACGGAGAGTGGTGCTGTAGTTCCTCTGGACACCTGCGCTGACGTCACATTTTATCCTCCTGAGGACGATGTCTCAACAATTTTTCAACCAACCACTACCAATGCCCTGTCGACACCCATACCATCTTCTACAGGCATGCCAGGTGCGTATACTTGTTTTGGTCCTCTGTATGAACATCACGTTCGTAGCTATAGAGGAGGCCGGGATGCGTTGTGTGCGTATGCAACCCTCCTACCCCCCCCCCCCCCCCCCCCTCCCTCCCTTTACTCGACTCAATCAATAGCCTTGTTCTTGGCCACGGTCGGTCTACCGATGTAGGTTTGATAAAGTATGCATTTCTAAATAGAACTTAAATTTCCGCTTGTCGATAGATCATGGTGGTTCTTTTATTTGGATAATGGGCCCTCAGCAGAAAGAAAAATGGTCAGAAGGAATACTGCAAAATATCAGGACTAAAACAAAATAGAGAATTAGGCAGAAATATTGCATTGTATCATTAGCTTTATTGATGCTATGTACCAATAAATCAGTCTATATCACAGGTAAAGGCCTCTCAAAAAATGAAATGGAAGCTCTTATTACGAATAATGTGAAAGATAATTGTACTGATATAGGATTATCCAAATTTGGCAAAAAAAACACCTACTAATTGATATATTTGCAAAATTATAAATTGATCTAGGGCCGGATAGATATCGCCAACGCGGAATCGCACATACGCTACGTGTATTACGACCACGAGGTGTACACGAGGTGTTCGCTATACGGGCTTGTCTCTAGATTGTCGATATCTCCCCCAGCGGGAGCGGCGCTGACAGGTCTGAACGGGCGGTGGATTTATGAATTTCACAGGCGGATATTGGATTTCTTCCGATATTTCTGTATTAGGTTCAGATTTTACCACACAAGCCCTATTTCAATACATATTCAACAATACTGATCAATATAGATGTATTCGGCTACTTTCCCGAAACTGGACTTGGGCTTTAAGAGTTGTTCCACTCAGAATATGTCTTCTTCACTATCACCCTCACAATAGTATGAAATGACAACCCATACGAGTTGGATTTTGCTGACTATTTTGATGCAAAACAAATGGGGCCTTACTTAAATTGTCTTCTCAACCTCCTTTCTTGCTCCTCCATCTATATCCGTTTCGCTCCTCACCATCCTACCATTCCTTCTACAGGTGATGACGGGAGTAACGCTCACCGCGGCTCATTTGTTGCGGTTATAGTTCTGGCCATTTTGTTGGGGGTAAGTTCAATGCAATGCAATTTCTTTGATGCAGAATCCCTCAAATGGTATGTTTTTTTTTCGATTTTGAGGTGCCTTTTTCCTGACTGTGGCCATGTCAAAACTCTCGGGGGGGGGGGGGGGGGGGGGGGCAAGGGGGGCGGGGGCTGGGGGGGGGGTTGAGATTTGTATGTGTTCGCAAGGTACATCATTTTCAGAAATAATTATTATGTATCAGCCACTTAATTTCAAATCAAGAAATAAGTAATGGTATGAATTCCGCTATAGACCTGAATAAATAAATGTGTTTGAATGAGCTTCCATATAATCGCCTTCATTCGTTGTTTTTTTTTCAGATTGCAACCGGCTTACTAATCATCTTGGTATTCGTCATCTATCGAAAGTTGAAGCTCGCCAGACCGTATGAAGGCTACGCAGTGGAGAGAAATACAAAACATAATTATTGCCAAACATGCACGCATGGTAACGGACAAATGCAAACCAGTGCACGAATGTAAATAATGAGGGGAAATTGTTTGGACTTTTTTTGTTTAAATGCTTCCTCTTTAAACAAATTTTACAATAGAGGTTTTTAAAAGTTTTTGATTATCTCTCTATCTATCACTATTTCAACACAACTTCACATGCAAATATTTTATTTAAATGGTTTGAAACCTATGAGTTTGTAAACAGGGCCCTTTTGAATTGTAATTGCTCTTTTTGGATGATAACAGGCTTTTTACTAAGTTGTTCGTACTTATCTTTACCTTACGAGGATGGTGGAGTATAAGTTGGTAATGTTATTGTGCGCAGGTGTTGGTTAATAAAGCTTAGCCTTACCAAAACTGTACTATCCCTTTAAAGCAAGTGGCAAATCTAAATTTATAACATTTTCTGAATATGATAAAGACTTACATGTTTACAAAAAAGCACTGGTATCATAAGCAAACATTATAAACTGCAATAAATAAGAAGAACATTTAAGATCATTTACATTAATTAAAAATAAAATAGGACCCAAAATCGATCCCTGGGGTACACCATAGGTAATTATTGATATTACCTCCGCCAATGAAGCTGGAGGAAGTTATGTTTTCGGTCCCGTTTATTTGTTTGTTTGTCTGTTTGTCACCAGTCTCCTGCGCACAATTGCGCAGATATATTTCAACCAATTTTTCGTAAAAAGCTTCCTGTTCATCTATGTAGAATAGAACCCATTAAATTGTCACGGTCAAAAGTCAAAGGGCAAACCGAACATTGCTAAATAAAGTGAAAATCTACACGCGATCGCAAGAAATTAACCTAAGGCCATGGAAAATAAATTGTTGGATTGGCGTAACCCGCCCGACCCTAAAATACCGCCGAGGGGTTTTTTCTGCAGATTTTTTATATATTTTGTATTAAAAAAAAAAAAAAAAAAAAAGATGAGGAAACATTTATATTCCACATTACATGTACATGTAGAACAATTACATATTTAAAATAACAATATTGCACAAATCAACAATACTAGCCTAAGCCACCTCATCCGGTAGTAAATAAAATTAAGACTACAAGACTAAATAATATACAGACAATATGAATTCCAAATAATTGAACTAAAATAAAATATTACTAATAAGCATAACAAATTAAACAATGCTAGAAAATAAATTTCTACCAAGATATAACTGCTTTATATTTATGGTTAAATTACTTACTAACAATTAACAATTACAATAAATAATATAATGAAATACAATGGGACCAGCCCGCAAAACAATGATATATATTACCAGTTATTAATGAGAGAGAAACTTTAAAGAGGCTAAAATCTGTATCATTGAGCAATTAAACATTCTAAGAGTATTTAATAATGCAAGACCAAAATGTAATTATATTAAGTACCATAGATGTAAAACATGTCTAAACTAACCAAGTGAAGAATATAATCAATCTGAGACGACTTCACATATGGCACTAAGTTATGAAGTTATGTACAGTAAATGCAACTATAACGATAATTAAATAAATCAGAATTCATGTTAACAAATATAACGTATTAATATATTTGTCTTACATGAAGTGTAAACGTATTTAATAGTGCAAGACCAACATGTAATTATATATTTAGTACCATAAATGTAAAACATGTCTAAATTACCCAATTGAAGTAAAGAACAAACATATCAATCTGAGACGTCTTCAAATCTGGAATTAGATGCAAATCTGGAATTATGCATCAGATACGACGTACCGTATAATTTAATTTGGATTTTGAGGATTGGACACTGTTACTAAGTCCGATAAAACAAAAAGAGGGAAAAAACTACAAAGTGACCAGTCAAACCTCAATTATCAGGCTACATTATCACAGAGGCCAATATGACATTATAATTAAATTTGTGTGAAATACCCTATACTGTAAGTGTGGATATGCTAATATGTGAACTTAAGCATTTGTATGAACTAAACGTCATTAATTTATGATCATACATTTATGGAAAATACATCATCTGCTTAGAAGTAACGATGATGTACTGGATAAAATGTTCCTAGTCTATAAATGTCAACTGGCATTACATACAGTCATGTAGTTCTTGAACCATAATGTTGTGCAGTTGACAGCTAACACAGGAACTGCCCAGAGCTTCCTCAGTGAGAACGGTAGGAATGGTTAATGAGCCCTGGAGACAAGTGCAGTCACCTGATATATACAGGGTGGCCCAGAAATAACGGAACGGGGTACTTGTCATTATAAAGAAACATACAGACTAGGTTCACTGGATAGATAATCTTTTAAAAGGAAATTTGATACCAACAACAGTAATTTTGGTCGAGTAGTTTTTGTTTTAGGGCGTCTTAAGTGACACCATGTCAGGGTCAACTTTTTATCAATTTCCAGAAAGTCGGCGCCTGATAAATAACAATTCATGCCCGTCATAGCATCAAGGAGTGATCAATGCGAATACTTTTCCATGTGCATTCATGCCCCTTCGCATATAAGGGGAGGGCCAAAGTCGTAAAAAGTGACTTTAGGTTGCCAGATCTCCACAACAAGTTTAAACCGATTTTAATTGCAAGTATTTGTAATGAGACAACATAATTCAGAGGTCTACCTCCAACAATTTTTTGCGAACACCTCCAAATCCAAGATGGCGTCCAAAAAAGCAGCCGTTTTGCATAGTTATAGATAATTGGCGAGATTTCCCAAACGACACCTCATATCAACATTATTCTGCAGTCATATTAAAGGCAATAACATTTCCTATAATCTGATACCAAACACCGTGGAGTTCAGGATATGTAACACGGTCATTTTTAGCCCCAAACTCAAAATTTAGGCATTTTCCCCCAAAAATATGAAATTATTGATTTACATAATTACGCATAATTCAATTATTGTATTAGCATCTGAATTAATACTTTTTAGAAAACTGTCCAATTATATCAACTATATACTCTCTGAAAATTTCAAGTATGTACCGTGTCTGAACAAAAAGTTATAGTTCTTGGAAGTCAGCATTGATATCGAGAAAACGGGTAGTTTTGCATGAATTCTTATGCTATACAGGGTGTCTCAAAAATGTGTAATCTTAATTCTAGGATTTGTATTTCAAAATGATTGCGTCAATCTCGGGACACCTTCAATTCCATTTATGAACAAATAAGAACAAACACCATTTCTTGTAATATGATGAATATTCCACCATCATTACGTAGTCCGTCTAGATGTCGTGTCCCCTCGTGTCGTGTCTGTCTTGTATTTGTTTTACTGCCTTTATCATAAATCAAGCGCTAAAAATGAACTTAATTCCACTCCACATGGAGCATTCCAGTCAGCTGCATAATAACGCGCATGCCATGCATATTGCGAATTCGAATCATATTGGGTGTCCAGGATGTGTTTAAAACATTGTCAAGATCATGTTCATTATCTTGAATAAGTGTCTTACTGAAGTACACAATATGCGGGACATACTGTAATATGTGCAGAGCGTATCTAGATTCGAACACCATCTTGATCGCAAGGTATGCACCCTTCATACCCTTCATATCTTATTACATGTAACTGGAAACCATACAGGTCTATACAAATTATCTGACTCAGTATTAAAACAAAACAAACTCAATTGCTAAACTAATATGTACAACACCGAAAAGCCTCAGCAAGCCGAATGTTAGTTTTTTTGTGCACTACACTGTACTCGTGTAACCATGGTAACAACAGCCGATTATGGACAAAAATATACCAAATCAACCAATATTAATTTTAAAAACTTAAAAATAGCAGGTGAAGGGTGTTATTTCACATGTGATTTGCTTTCCTCCATGTTCACGCGAAAATTAGTGTGTATAATGCGGCTTGTACTAGCCAGATATCTGACTCAGTATTAAAAAACACATTGATGGAATTGCATCGAAATCCAACCAAATGCTCGGGCTTATCAATAGGAATCTACGACGCTCTTCCCAGAAGATCCGACAACAAGCCTTCTTCTCCCTGGTTAGACCTCGCTTGGAATATTGTGCAACAGTCTGGAATCCATCTACAAAGAAGAGCATCTCAAAGATTGAAGCTGTACAGAGGCGAGCAGCAAGATTCGTTCTTCAACAATACCGCCATTCTGAGAGTGTGTCTGCTATGATTCAACAACTTCAATGGACTACACTGGAAAGACGCAGACACATCTCCTGCCTAAGCCTCCTCTACAAAATTCAGAATGGCATGGTAGCAATTACACCTGACCAACTCCTCACACCAATGGCCCCAAGCATCACCAGACAATACCACCCAAATAAGCTCAAGCATATACATACTCGAACTCAGCTTTACCAGAACTCCTACTTCCCACAAACTGTAACAGCATGGAATGCGCTCCCCAATAATATATTGGCTTCTACATCACTAGGAGCCTTTGCGGGAGCAGTTGCCTCAATCGACAATTAATGGGATACCTCACCGGTTCCCCTCGACTCTACGTCCTGACTGATGGACCCTGTCGAGTACCCAAGTAGAAGTAGAAGTAGAAGATATATGATTTATTGTATTTCTATTGTTGTTGTTACTATGGTTACAAATGTACACGGTGGTACAAAAAGTTATTCTACGATAAACATAATAGCCTATTCAAAGTCTTCATCGAACCCTTAAAAAGTCTAGCTAACTGTGGTGTTCCGAATAATAATCATGTTATAAACATAATTATCCAGATATGGTCGATCCGACTGTAAAGGACGAGCGCCTCCCATTCGAATATTGCGCTAAATAGTGCACTTTGCATGATGGATTTATTATTGCAGTGACATTTCCGATACTCTATTTTCGTGTATTGCAAACCAATGGCGGCATATTTATGACATAAAAGAAAAAAACTGATTTTTTTTTTTTCTAAAAAAGGGATAATATTTCATTATTTAAGAGCATTTCTTAAATTAAGTCCGTAAACAAGAATTACATTTCATTGGGGCACCCTGTATAGTGTTCGAAATCGTACAAATTTGCTGTATTTGTCGATATCAAATGCTGATTTCCAGTTATTATAACTTTTTGTTCACATATGGTAAACACTTGAAATTTTCACAGCGTATTGCTGATATAACTGGACAGTTTTCTGGAAAGTATTAATTCATCACCCAGTGCAATTATTGATATATGCTGAATTATGTAAATCAATAATTTCATATTTTTTGGGAAAAAGGCCTAAAATTTGAGTTTGCTGCTAAAAATGACCGTGTTGCATATCCTGAAACCCATTGTGTTTGGTATCAGAATATAGGAAATCGTATTGTCTTTAATATGACTGCAAAATCATGCTTATTTCAGGTGTTGTTTGGGAAATCTCGCCAATTGTCTATAGTAAGTCAAAACAGCTACTTCTTTGGACGCCATCTTGGATTTGGAGGTGTTCGCAACACATTTTTTGAGGTAGACCTCTGAATTAATTTGTCTCATTAAAAATGCTTGCAAATAAAGATGGTTTAAACTTGTTGTGGAGATCTGGCAACTTAAGTCCTTAAGGAAGCCACTTTTTCGATGTTGGCCCTCCCCTTAATAGTTGACATAGGTTTTACAGCTAAATGCACATGGACAAAATAATTCGTATTGATTGCTACTTGGTGCTATGGCGGACATTAATGGCTATTTATCAGGCACCGACTTTCTAGAAATTGACAAAAATTTGACCCTGACATGGTGTCACTTAAGACGCCCTAAAAAAACAAATATTCGACTAAAACTACTGTTCTTGGTATCAAATTTCTTTTTAAAAGATTATCCATCCAGTGATCATATTCTGTACGTTTCTTTATAATGGCACATACCCCGTTCCGTTATTTATGGGCCACCCTGTATAACCATAGCTGTTTAAGCCATCAACCTGACCATTTCGGGGATTCAAATATTTGGAAAGCTGCGATATACAAGCTGTTTAATAGTGATCCATCTTGAAGATCTTATCCCAATAAAGAACATGCTTCTCCATAGCAGTTTACGTCACCATCAATGACAAAAATGCAATGTCACGGATTCAAACAGTATGTTGTTCTTAATGTAAAGTGCTCATTCATGATAAACATGTGTGTACTTCTAGTCCAATGAACACATCAGAGAAGAACTGCTATTATCCTTCTCTCGTAGCCTCCTCACATCCACCCGACATCGCGACCTCTTGCCCGAACAACGTGGAAACGTGACTGGCCGCCAATTACGCAACTCTGAATCCTTCACTATTCCGCGATCTAGAACAACACGTTACCAACACTCTGCCGTCCCCTCAATCATCCATTGCTTAAATTGTCATTTTAAATAACTCTAACGTTTTACCCTCCAGGACGCTAAACTTTGTGTGCAATATTCTGACTGGAATCACATTTTTAATATCTATTTATTTATATATTATACCCATTCTCAATTTTGACTTATAATTTTGATCTTATTGCACATCAGTTATTCTCGCACACTTTATACCAGACCGATATTTATGGACTTCCTTGCCATTTTATTATTTTAAATAGACTATTATACCTACAATTCATTTTAGATATATTTTGTATGTGGTATTTATAATTAGAGCATTAAACTGCTTGTTAATTTGATTTTGATTCATATTTGAATACATATTTAGTTTATTGCTAAGTGTTATTATTTATTATAGATTAAAAATTGTTGATTTATGTAATTCTATGTATAATACACATACTCATAATATCTGACTCTGAATATTATATTTTATACTCAAACCGCTTGTCTATAACATTAATTTGATGATATATATGTTTATACTCAAAACTACTTGTTTGTAATATTAATATGCCGATTTTAAATATACTATACTTAATATTAACTTGTTTACTTATATCGTATTATTTTAATTCCAATTATAATGTAATGTTTTGATGTTAGGTCACGTTGTTACATATAATTTTAGAGAAATCATAATATGATTTATTCAATTACGATGTTGTTAATTTAATTTTGCTCGACTTAAACTTGTTAGCATAAAGAAATTTGTTTTAATTTTATTTTATATTTAGTTCCATAGTACATTTTTAATACACGCCCGGGTGTAATCTTTAATCTGTTTTAGTTTTTATGATATGATGCCTCTAATGCCTATATTTTATGCATCAATAATATCTACTCGTCCTTCATTATATAGATCTTTTTTTCTTTCTTTAATGTTTGTATTATATAATTATTGTAATGTTCAATGTTGTCAACATGTTTGTATACATTATTTTGTAAATTTGATATGTATCAGCTATCAAGCTGTTTTAATCAGATTTTGTTTAATAAAACCATTTCAATTCAATTCAATTCAATATATGAGTCAAATACAAATTATTATTGTGTGGACTTGTTGAAACAGTGATGTACCAACTACCAATACAACCTAAAAGGGTACGATGGCTCAGCAAATTACATTAACAAGTATCGTAACATTGTTTAAACCAAGCTTAATGTATACAGATGTAGAGTAGGTGACTATGTTTTTCTTAGGTAGGATTATCATTTTGTTATCATGATTGTTTATTTCCATGCCCATTACTTTGTTTGATTGTATGATCGTGTACATAAATACAAATAATCTTCCTACTAAACAAATTAAGAATAATTCGACTGAGAGTTGAGGTAGCGCTACTGCCTTTGCCACTTCATTTATTTTCCCGTATCTTTCCCTACACCTACACATACGAGAAACAATTTGCACTCATTGCTGGCTGCTGTATTAATTCAGTATTAATATTGGCAACATACATAACACACATACAAAAGGTATTAGTGCATTTTTGTCAGTAGTATCATTACATTTGTATGAGAAGGAAAATCACTTCAACTGTTTACATTGTAATATATTCTAGGGATCGAGTTACTTGGTTGACAGGTGCAAAAATTAATAAGTGATTAATAAAATGTGTTTAAGTGCATAGGCGCCGGAAGTGGGGGGGCAGGGGGGCGGCCGCCCCCCCAATCCAAAAAGTGGGGGGGCAAAACACGTTTTTGCCCCCCAAAAAAGCCCCCCCCCCTCAAAAAAAAGGAAGAAAAAAGAAAGAAAGAAAGAAAAAGGAAAAGAACAAATTAAATGTATCAGCCAATACTTGTTAATTCTAACGTTTAAAAACTGAGTTATTCATCCATTTAAAATTTTCGCTGCGCGCTTCGCGCGCAAACAAATTATCTCAGTTTGTTGTGTAACTTGCATTTGGTACGTCTGGGGTGGGTTTTTCTGTACCAGTCCACGTACTTCCTGTGTAGGCTGTTATTGCTCTGCTGTTTGTGTGACGTGCACCAAATCGCACCATTACAAGTAAATAAATGCAAACTCTTCCCCGTGGGATGGGGATACCCCTCCCAAACCCTCCTCCTCTGGCTCCTCTGCCCCTCCTCTGCCCCAGCCCTCTGTCGCTTCGCTCCCTCGGGACTCATTTTTAGTTGTAAGCTATGATGTTGGATCATACAAATGTGGCATATCCATATGGTTTATGTTTTTATGCACCATATTGCAACATGTCAAGTATATACAGGCCAAATCTTCCCCGTGGGAGGGGGATACCCCCTCCCAACCCCCTGGCTCTGCCCCAGCCCTCGGTCACTTCGCTACCTCGGGACTCATTCTTGGCTGTAAGCTATGTTGTTGGATCATACATAATGTGGCATATGGTTTATGTTTTATGCACCAGATTGCACCATTTCAAATATGAAAATGCAAATTCTTCCCGTGGGAGGGGGATACCCCCTCCCAAACCCTCCCCTCTGGCTCTGCCCCAGCGCTCCCTCGGGACTCATTTTTAGCTGAAAGTTAAGATGTTGGATCATACAAATGTGGCATATATATGGTCTATGTTTTTTAGGCCCCAGATTGCATCATTTCAAGTATAAAAATGCAAAATCTTCCCCGTGGGAGGGGGATACCCCCTCCCAAACCCTCCCCCTCTGGCTCTGCCCCAGCCCTCGGTCGCTTCGCTACCTCGGGACTCATTCTTGGCTGTAAGCTATGTTGTTGGATCATACAAATGTGGCATATGGTTTATGTTTTTATGCCCAGATTGCACCATTTCAAGTATAAAATGCAAAATCTTCCCCGTGGGAGGGGGATACCCCCTCCCAAACCCTCCCCTCTGGCTCTGCCCCAGCCCTCGGTCGCTTCGCTCCCTCGGGACTCATTTTTAGCTGAAAGTTAAGATGTTGGATCATACAAATGTGGCATATGGTTTATGTTTTTATGCCCCAGATTGCACCATTTCAAGTATAAAAATGCAAAATCTTCCCCGTGGGAGGGGATACCCCCTCCCAAACCCTCCCCTCTGGCTCTGCCCCAGCCCTCGGTCGCTTCGCTCCCTCGGGACTCATTTTTAGCTGAAAGTTAAGATGTTGGATCATACAAATGTGGCATATATATGGTCTATGTTTTTTAGGCCCCAGATTGCATCATTTCAAGTATAAAAATGCAAAATCTTCCCCGTGGGAGGGGGATACCCCCTCCCAAACCCTCCCCCTCTGGCTCTGCCCCAGCCCTCGGTCGCTTCGCTCCCTCAGGACTCATTTTTAGCTGTAAGCTATGATGTTGGATCATACAAATGTGGCATATGGTTTATGTTTTTTAGGCCCCAGATTGCATCATTTCAAGTATAAAAATGCAAAATCTTCCCCGTAGGAGGGGGATACCCCCTCCCAAACCCTCCCCCTCTGGCTCTTCCACAGCCCTCGGTCGCTTCGTCCTCGGTACTCATTTTTGGTTGTAAGCTATGTTGTTGGATCATGTTTTTATGCACCAGATTGCACAATTTCAAGTCCAAAAATGCAAAAGCTCCCTTGAACGTGGGGGGGGGGGGGGGGGGGGGGTGGGGATTGGCAACCCTGTGAGTGTGGTCGGGCATGAGCCCCTAAACACATAAATCGTGAGCCCCCTTCGGGTTTTGCCCCCCCAATCCAAAACTACTTCCGGCGCGCCTGTATTAGTGTGATATAATATGTCCACAAAGTGATGTGTGATAATGTCATGTTAATTTGATGTTTTTTGGCTGAGATATGAACACAAAAGCAAAGTGATATCCACTAACTCATTGCACTTACTGTGTAAAGGCATAAATTATCCTGTATACAATTTCACACAGACACAATCGTAAATATCTTTTGAACAAAATGGAAATTTGAAAAACCAAAACATGTCCCGTGCTTTTATTGCTAAATGAGGTATGAGAGAACCACTAGAGTTTCAAGTAAGTGTTGAGGATTTGGACAATGTTACTATTAAGGCCTATTTATGTTTGTATTTTATCTATATTTGTACTCCATAATCTATATCTTTTTTCCCTATTCTACATTTTATACATTTCATTATCAAGATATTAAATCAAACATGTTTTACCTTTGTAATGATTTAGTAAAATCAGATACCAACAATACACTATTAAGAACTAATATTCTTATGTTTTTGTTTTTAATCTGTTATATGTTTTATACTGTTTTATAATTATTTAGTTTATATCATTTAAAAACTTTCCAAAATAACATTGAATGCCATTTGAAGAATTCCAAATACAAATTGTGTAACGTTTGAAAAAGTCATTTCAATGCGTTTTTGTACATAAATGAACGTACAATTATTTGTTGGTTGTATGACACGTGACTTAAAATGAGACGCGACACATAATAACCAAATATATTATGCAGCCAAATCTGGTATCAAAAGATGCACATGAATCTACAGAACACGGATGATATCATAATGCTTGTAAGTGTAATTGTGAAAATAGCAGAGACAAACCTTCATGAACCCTAAGGATTTAAGGCGCTATTAACGGACAATATGGGTTAAATCGTTTGTATGCGTTTGGAGGACTTCCAGTAGCTAAACCCCTCAAAAAAAGTTCGGAAACTCAAGTTTGATCGATTATATCTATTTTATTAAGAAATCATAATGGTTATATTTGGTATCACTTGAAAGGGTGTGTATACCTCTTTAAAATGATACCAAATTCGTAAGCATCACGAGCACGAGGTATGCGCAGTGAGAATAGGGGAAAGTCAGAAGTGAAATGTCACAAAATGCGCCAACAAACTTCAGTTGGAAGGTCTGACACCCATATCACGGTCTTTCTCAAGTTCAAATTCTTTCGACGATGAATATCTTGTCAATGACGACATACTGTTGAATATGTTATCAGACAAAAGCCTGTTTAATTATCTTTCCAATGACACCTCACTTGGAATAATTATGAAAGCCGGGTAGGTACAATTAAGGTGAATATTTGGGAGGATCGACAGCAAAATGTAAGCAAAATGCATTTGATTGTGTGAAATTGAAGGCGTTGCATCCAAAAACGACTTGTGTGGGGATATCTTAGTACTTTACTTTACATAATCATTATGAAATTCAACATTATGTTAAAGCGTGTTAATTTGTCAATGAAATAATGCCCCATTCAAAGTGGTTATGTGCTGGAGGTGTGTGTAGTACCTCTAAATGTATGGGGCTCAAAATGACACGTTGCTAGGTCGACTTTCTACCGTTTGATACGTGGTAATAAGGGCATACCTACACGTAGAAGAGGGCGCTAATATGCCAGTTCTGGCCAGTTTGCGTAGGTTTAGAGAAATTTGAAGCATTTTCACTACATCAAGTTTGTGAGTTTCCTGTATTACACACTCACATTCAGCATAATCATTGCAAATGAGACATCATATTAAAGGTAAATTAACGAGTTTCCGATAGTGCAAAACGTAATGATGATAGAGTTATGATTAATACAACAATATCTTACCGGAATCTTGAAACAAGAAGCCATGGTCTTAAATTCATAGCATTTATAGACCCCCATATCCGGTTTTACTGCACACACCCCAATAGCAGAATTATTACAGGTGAGACATGATTTTAAAGAAAAATAAACACGCTTTCACATGATACTAAATTTACTGATGATTATGCAATTTAAAACCCTAAAACATCCCTCCAATAGTCGTTTTTCGATGCAACACCTTCAATTTCACAAAAAGAAATGCATTTTGCAACATTTCCCTTTCGGCCCTCCCCATGTTCAGCTGTACCAGACCTGTTAATAAAATTGTTACGGCAAAACCGTATTGAAAAGATAGACACATGGGCTTTAAAATTATACCAAATTTAATAAGTTTAAATCATTTGAACACGCTACAATCTTCGATACAACTTGAACATTAACAAATACGGCACAAGAGTCAAATTTCCCAACTGAATACTTTCGGCCCGTTTTGCGACATTTGACTTCTGACCGTCCACCATTCTGAAACGCACTGCGTATTCCCTGATTTGAAATAAATGACAAATAATGTACCATTTCAAAGGGAAATCATCATGGATTGCAATGACACTAAAAGGAAAAAATACAATTTGACAATAAAAGTGATACAATCGATCAAAGTTGAGTTTCCGAACTTTTTTTGAGGGGTTTAGATCGCGAGGTTGTCCACCTAGGTTGTGATCCTAGAAGGTCCTATAAGACATTTCTGGTGCACAACCTTTTATAACATTCCATGTTTGATATTCTAAAAGGGGGGGGGGGGTTTGCTCCCTGGGTAAGCTTTGTATTTACAAAAGTTCTGTAAAATTTTCGAGTTATTGTAAATAAAAACAAATGGTAATTGAGGTATTGCATTTAAAACTGGATTACTATCATAGGCCCTAACATTTTGTAAGCGAAATATTTTGGGGCCTTGATTTTTAAGCTCGATTAATTTTTATTCATTTCGAAATTCATACAAAATAATATGTGGATTTATATTTATAAGAAAATGAGTATGATACTTTCTTTGATTGCTTAGTTCATTTGATATGTATTGCACATGTGTTTGGCTGCTAGTTCTGACCAATCGGGCTTTTCATTTATGTTCATAAATTGTACTAAAAAACAAATCTTCGGTTTGAAATGGTTACCTCTATCAGCGCATGCATGCTACTGTTTACAGTTGCGTAGCGTAGTCGGACTGATAGGGGCATACCTAATGTATTTCTTTTTGTTGTTGTAATATTCCCTTTCTGTTTTGTATTGTTTCCCCAAAGTATTGGGGGCACAGCCCCCCCCCCCCCCCCCCCCTCCCGTAGCTATGCCACTGACGATTAATGTACAGACACCAAACACATGACGTCTCGTTGGTGTCTTCTCCTGGTAATATCATTTTCAAGAGTCCTGTTGAGTAATATGATATTACCCGCATTTATATTACAGTTTTAGAAAACGTAATTATCATGTTTATAAATGTATGTACACATGCATGGCGTATAAAAAACGAAACGTCTGGAAAGGTCCTACCTCTAGGTAAACATTGTTCCTTTTATCTGAAACGAACATTATTAATTTTCTCTGAACTGTCACACATCGATAAGAATAAACTTACATCGCTATAGGAATACGTGATTTAAATCTCAATTATCACTTTGAGGGGAATATCTGATTAGTTGAATGAAGCCTCCACCCATAAATTATTTTCTAATAAATGAAATAAGGCCGTTAATGTAGGCCATTCCACCAAGACTTTCAGGAAAATATGTTTCCAGATATATATATCTTATCATAGTTTAAAAACTAATCAACTATGTATATGCTCATTTATACTCATGCTCATTAACGCAATCGGTCTGCAGAAGAAGAGAATCTGGAACTTATACAATAACTAGTCTGTTCTGTAGACTTATGAATGCTTTGTTCGCAATATCAAAGGATTAATTTTAGGACGTATAGATCCCTTGTTATACGTAATGTACTTGGGGCTATGCAATATCTAGTCAAACTTGACTCTTTATAACCCCCACATTTTCACAATGTACAAAATTGTATTGCTACTTCTTTGTTTGTATTTGTTTCTTTTTATCTTTCGTAAATAAACACATTGTATATAACTTATGTTGAGTTTAAATAAAGTTCCAATTCATTTCAATTCATTTCGTTATTGAGATGTAAATATTTTCCTTAAATGTATGGCACTATTTACTTCGGATATAGTTATTTGGTAAAGTCACCAAGCGACATTAATGGGTACCACCACCCAAAAATAATGTTCTTATAAATGAAAGGTAACATCTTTAGAAATCCATTCCAGCAACAAGTTAACATAAGTATGTTTCCAGAAAAAATATATATAATAATGGAAAACGCATCACCATAAATAGTTTAAATAAAGTTCCAATTCATTTCAATTAATTTCGTTATTGAGATGTAAATATTTTCCTTAAATGTATGGCACTATTTACTTCGGATATAGTTATTTGGTAAAGTCACCAAGCGACTTTAATGGGTACCACCACCCAAAAATAATGTTCTTATAAATGAAAGGTAACATCTTTAGAAATCCATTCCAGCAACAAGTTAACATAAGTATGTTTCCAGAAAAAATATATATAATAATGGAAAACGCATCACCATAAATAGTTTAAATAAAGTTCCAATTCATTTCAATTAATTTCGTTATTGAGATGTAAATATTTTCCTTAAATGTATGGCACTATTTACTTCGGATATAGTTATTTGGTAAAGTCACCAAGCGACTTTAATGGGTACCACCACCCAAAAATAATGTTCTTATAAATGAAAGGTAACATCTTTAGAAATCCATTCCAGCAACAAGTTAACATAAGTATGTTTCCAGAAAAAATATATATAATAATGGAAAACGCATCACCATAAATAGTTTAAATAAAGTTCCAATTCATTTCAATTAATTTCGTTATTGAGATGTAAATATTTTCCTTAAATGTATGGCACTATTTACTTCGGATATAGTTATTTGGTATTTGGTAAAGTCACCAAACGACTTTAATGGGTACCACCACCCAAAAATAATTTTCTTATAAATGAAAGGTAACAGCTTAGAAATCCATTCCAGCAATAAGTTCATATAAGTATGTTTCCAGAAAAAATATATATAATAATGGAAAACGCATCACCATTCTAAAGCATGCGTAATGGGTCTGCATGTACGAGACTATAACTTTGTCCAGAGCGAACTACTCGCCCGGGATTCTATTGTTTCCGAACGTACGCGTGAATAGCATTGGCGCACTCGCTAATGTTTGGCCCGTACGGAACCAGGAAATAGTAGTGGTTCCGTAAGTGGTGGAAATTAATTGCTTTGTTTATGAATTACACAACCCTTTGCAAAATGTTGGGTATCTATTTGATATCACAAAACGGTACCCAAACATATAATTATGTTTTGTTCTTTGTCTGGCGGTCCCCTTTTTAAAGGGACTTATTACAATTGTCCAAATCCTCAAAATCCAATTAATTCAGCAGACCCCTCGTACCTTGTTGTATCCTCCGAGCTCTACAATATCTACAATTATTTACATTATCTACAAATTAGGTCATTAACTCAATATTGATTGCATTTTGCTTTTAGATCATGTGACTTTTGTATGGAATATGCTATCATATGAGCAGTATTGATTAATGTGCAGTCGTGCACTAGAAAGAGAGGCAATGAACGTGCTACCAATAGAACACGCATGGGCTGTGAATCATAATGTACATTATAATTAATTTTAATTACTGAACAAATTCAGCTCTATGACTATATTATATTTTAGGTCAGAGCCTCGTGTGATGCCAAACTTTAAATTAATGATCGATATTGCTAATTTTGGAATCTATATAAAAACAACATTACTGTATGAGAACTATCGTTTTGTATAACTATATGTTCCCGAAACTTTATCATGATCCAGTGTATAAAACGTGACTTACCGCCCCTTCTCTTTCTCAACCAACATACTTTATGAAACTGGTATGAAACTGGTTTGATTGTTGTAAATTTATTAACACTGGCTGCAAAAAAGTTTTTTTTATTTTTTTAAATTGGGTTTGGACATCCGAAATCATCATAACACAAAGTCACACAGTTTGTCGACTTTACCCTGCCAAAATTATATTACCGAATGAATAATGCTGTGATGATTTTGTTTACATCGGTTAGATGGTTATCATAGTAATTGTTATGACTATTATTTGCATTCGTCGTCGTATACCAAGTTTTCAAGTTTCAAGTTTCAATTTTATTAACGATCCTTCCGAAACCCCAAAGGGGTGAATAAGGATACAACAATACAATGAATACATGTAACATAATATTAAAGTCGTTCAGAACAAACTAACAAGTGAACGCATTCATGGAGAATGGTTAACAATGTAACAACAATAACAAAAATATAAACATTTTAAAAAGTGTTCAAGAGATACCTATAGCGGTAGTAATACATCAATACATTAACACTCAATTGCAAAGGAAGACTTAACAGATTAAGAAACATGAGAATACCTTTAAGTTTAACACTAAGAAAATGAATTTATCACCAGTTTGGCAAAGGAAGCAAATTTTTCATGTCATCTAATGCAGTAGAATTAAAAAGGGAGTGCATTTTCATAGTGTTATGGCTCGTTAATACAGAGTTGTCACTGAGAAGCTCTTTCCTGATTAAAATAGCTTACATTTAAAGATATAATGAAATTCGTCTCCGATCCGGAGTTACATAATGTACATAACCTGTCTTCTCTTTCAGAGTTGTCATATCTACCAATTACAATATGGGAAGTCTTGTGTTGCCAGTTCTATATTTGCATAAGTGATACCAAAGAGAGGGGGGGGGGGGGGGGGGGGGGGGAGCTTAATCAAATATTTTTTTCCAATTTATGGGTAGTTTTAAAAATACGATAGTTCCAGCATGAGCTGGAATTATAAACATCTGAGGACCAGTTTTGGCGAAATTGATCCTTTTGAAGAATCTTTATTTTAAATCCAGAGATAGAATCCAGTCTTTGCATGCGCAATAAGCGTAGATGGCGCTTTCCACGATCGCCTTCAGAGCCGATTGACTCGGCACAAAAAGAAAGACAGAAAATGGTACGCTAATATTGTATTGAAATTGAATAGTTATGTACGATGACAATTTGTATACGAAATATTGTCATATCATATCAACACAAAGTGAAAATGATTCCATGTCAGTTTGGTAAATACTTGAGTTCTGATTACCGTGACTCGCAGGCTAACCATGCAAAATATGTGAACAAACATGTATAAGAGGTATTACTAATAATGAAAATAGTCCATGTCAGATATAAGGTGGAAGTAAAGAGAGTGGGAGGATTATGGGCATGGGCGTCAACAGGCGCTTTCACAAATTTGAATAATTTTCAATCCTACATATGTTTGTAATCAAACTTGATTGATAGATGCCCTATATAAGCCTTCATGATATATTGGGTTAAAGGTCACACAAGTAGGTCAAAAGTCAAATGAGGTCAAATGTGAAATTTTACCTGCAAGAGTCTATTAAGGTTTATAACTTTCGAACCCTATACATCTGTTTGTAACCAAAGTTGATTGGTAGGTGCCCTATATTGGCCTTCATGATATTATAGGGTCAAATGTCACATAAGAAGGTCAAAGGTCAAATGAGGTCCAATATGAAATTGTACATGCAAGAGTATATTAGGGTTGATAACTTTCGAACCCTGCATCTGTGTGTAACCAAACTTGATTGGTAGGTGCCCTATATTGGATTGAATGAATGAAATTAATGAATAAAAACAATTGTCAAACAAATCAGAGAATTAACAATATAAGAGCTGCCTAGCAAATGTGTTAATTGCTAGTCGAGACTAGCACTTTGATAGGGTAATAAAACATGAAGATTGGCCACTGCAGCCGATGACCTCCATAATAACCAGGTTCCATAACATACAGTCAAACCTGTGTATAGTGACCACCTGAGGGAAACCAGAAAAGTGGCCACTGTAGACAGGTACCCCAGACAGATTGCATATACTTGTCTCTGTCCAGGGAAAACAGTACTGTTGGTGGCCATACTGCAGTTTGGGTTTGTCTGCTATTGGATTATAAAAATTGGGCCAGGAAACCGCCTACTAATCGCATTGATCGGTATCGACGGTTGTATTTTGCAATGTTCGTCCGCACAGAACAATTGCAAATCACACGTAAGCCTCACCCGCGTGACAGAACGGCCCGATAGCCGATTGGCTCTCTGAAAGATTCGCGGCCGGCTAAGTTCCGGCAGGCCAAAGAGACAGTACGCCGTTCAATCTAATCGGCGGCGGATGGAATTTCCCTTGTTTGTCCGCATTTACGTACGATGCTATGGTTCATCTTTAATACAATTTCAACCATGTTAATCCATTTGTTAGGCCAACAGAGTGGATTTTCTGTAATTTTCCCATTAAATGTACTGGAATTTGGCTAAACAACTGAAACCCAGGGGCGCTCCCTTCTTCCGAGGTACGCGTGACACTGACAGCTAATACATAAGTTTTAACCTTTACCAACTTGGTTCAATCTTATCATAATAAATTATGATATGAGTTTGGAAGGAAAGATAAGAGACCGTGTATACTATGCACTATGCCACACGATCACTTCTGTCGTACAGATCTCTCTTGGGTGACGGAGTTCAGCTCGCGAGAGTCTAGTAGGTCTATGGTCTAATCTAGACTATACACTTACACATAAACTTATACATAAACTACAATTGTTCACACTACATGTAGTATGACTACACGAAGCCTGCTTTGTAGTGAACACTATCAATATGAGGTAAACAAGATTGGCCCATATACGATACTCGTGTCTGCACTTGAATCAATATTTTGTATGACATAAATATGGGTGAACGGTATGAATATGGGTAAACGGTACCCTGGATGCCTGATGTACCTGGTACCTGGCTCGCATATTTAATGCGCAGCATGTTAACAACCTGACCATTCTAACCAGGATAGACCATAAGTAACATATGGCATTATTTCTGTCTAGTGGTGATAGTTGTGATCGATGGTCATCAGCTTGTATACTCGTGGTGTACATTATGCAATCGAGGTGAGGTCTGAGTTTAATTTTGCCATCTACATGTTTAATATTTTGTATTGTGATCCGGATCTGATGTACAGGGATCTCTTGCCCATTTCACCATGAATGTACACCTTATAACTTATGGATCATTACAATCGCATTTAATTAAATGCATACTGTTATATGAATATTCTTCTTAATGCCCATGAGCCGCTGAGTGAAGGAATGATCCCGGGAATGATCTTCTGTATGCCCAATAGCCACTTGGAAGGAATGGTCCCCAGGGAGATTGAGGAGATTGTGCAAACTGTGTGCGCATTGGTTGAGGGATGGCGAAGTGGGAAAGGTAGGGAGCTGGAAGCCGTGCTAGAAGAGGAGGGACTGGAGTATGTGCGATGGTGAAGACGGATAATAAGATTGAGATATAGGGCTGTTTGGTACGATTTAGGATTAGGGTTAGGATTAGGTTTACGATTAGGATCAGAGTTAATGTAAGGGTTAGGATAAGGGTAGGGGGTTTTGGATAATGCGTTGGCAATAGTCGACTTATTTAATTGTTCAATTTTGTTTTGTATTGTTTTACAGATCGACATCATAAACATCCCAGCATGACGGAGATTTCGTATTTGATGCTTCTTTGTACGTGTTTTCTCATCTTAGTAAAGACTCACGGATTTCCTTTGGGATCAAACGTGTCCTTTTCCTTCGACCATGAACTAAGCGATCCAGACTCACGCCCCATTTGTAGTGTATTTGTTTCTGACCGTGATCAGCCACTCTTCGTGAACGAGCAGACACTTACCAGTTCATTTAAACCTGGACAACTCGAACGCTTTGGTTTTCATTATGATCGCATCCAACGAAACTTTACCATAACTTTCACCATCTCTAACCTCCAGGTTATTGATAAGGGAAATTACCGTGTTCACATTCTTGAACTTGTTAATGAGAGACCGGAAGCTGACGCCGAGTACCCAGCTATCGTGACCGTCACCTATCCACCGGGAAAAGCAAATTGTGAACTCATTGGAACGATTTTTTGGACACTAACTGGCCAACGATTCGTTGCAATGCAACAGCTGGTAATGACGGTTCTGGAGATTTGGTTTGTCAGCAGAACTTACAGAACCAGCAGAACTTGACACGACTTCCTCTTCAAGGAGATTTGAGCACTGATGGGACATTTATTGTGGCTGTCTATTATCGGATATATCCAAGCTACCGGTCAGATGTTGTTCCATAGAAAGTGTCACCAGTGGCGATGCAGTTCCTCTAGACTCCTGTGATGACGTCATCTTCGATCCTGCTCCTGCTCCTCAGGACAATGTCTCAATAATTGATCCAACGGCCACAACCAATGCCCTGTCGACACCCAGACCATATTCTACTGGCATGACAGGTGCGTGTTAATTGTTTTGCACCTCTGTTTATGGAACACATGAATAGCGTCATGATGTTTTATTGATTTTTTTTTTTTTTTTTATTTATTGATTTTTTTTATTTAGTTTATTTATTTTATTGATTTTTTTTTTTTTTTTTTTGTGTTTTTTGTGTGTTTTTTTTTTTGGGGGGGGGGGGCACACTCTTTATACTTATTCGTGGGGTATGTTTTAAAGAAATTCCTCCTGTTTTGTCTATTAGGTAGTTGGATACGTGGCCACGTTAACCCGAGCATAATACATTTTTAGATAGATCTTGGGTTTGCGCTTTTCGATAGATCATGGTGGTTATTTTGCTTGCATAATAGGCCCTGCAGTACCGTAGAAACCGCTGTGAAGCACCTATCGATGTTTTGTGTTTAAAGAGCGCTCTCAAACACCGAAAGGAGACATTATTCAAGAATGGTGGTAATGAATAATTGAATATTCATGAGAATAATAATGAAGGTGAATCCTATGAAAACGCAGCCAAAAATAGACAATGTGACTGTATTTGATGTGGGGTGTGTACAGGGGATCCCACCCCACGAAGCTCCTGTCCCGTTAGGAAGATTCAAACAGATGAATCTACTCACAGGAACGAACCCCCGAACATGCGAGGATAATTTGTAATGAAGGGATATCTTAAAGGGGTAGTTTAGTTTGGTAAGGCTGAACTTTAGTAGCCAAAACTTGCACATTAACATTATAAACTAATAGTAATAACTCACCATGCTCGAAAGATATACAACATTACAAAGGACTAAGTAAAAAGCCTGTTATCATTCAAAAGAGCCATTAAAACACAAGAGGGCGCTTTTTAAAAAGGCATTGGTTTCAACCATTTTCATACAAAATTATGCATGTGATGTTTGATTGATATAATGATTAAATAGCGAGATCATCAACAACTATTTAAAAAACGCTTTGAAAAATTTTGAAAAAGTTGCAACATTTTTTTATTTTTTCTAAAAATCATCTAATTATTTGGGCCCCAAATAATTATAAGATCCGATATTTTATTGATATTTCAGCCGTTTCTGGGGTCGATTTGACCAAATAAAGTTTATTCTGCCATTAAAATTGCATGTTCTCTCAAATTCGACACTCAGTTTTTCATTACCTCACAAAAAAATTGTGATGTGCAGCGCCCTCTCTACCAAAACTAAACTTCCCCTTTAAATGCAGACAATCACAGTAAAGCGTTCAATATACGCCTACATGATCACTAATATCAACTAATATCAAATTCGACGTTATCACTGACAACCTGCTCCTTCGGTAATAGTCGTGTAGATTTTTCTAGGACCTGGACACGTTCTTTAGTCCAACGTTTTTTTTATTGATTCATATTCTAGAAGGGTTAAGAAGAAATTTCAGCTTTGTTGCCACCTTGGTAACATTGGGCAACTTTTTTTTATAAGCGTTATAAAGTTAATTAGCTAATTTGCATATTTGTGAAATAATGTCAGGGTCATTTTCTATATTGATAAAAACAAGTATTCTAGGGTATTTTGGGGTAAGGATTGCATTTCCGGTGCTCGTTTGTAAGTGGCAAATGGGCAACACCCTGAAATCCAAGATGGCTGCCCTAATTTGCATATTTATGAATATTAATTAATTTTCAGTGGCTACAGCCTCTAATAAGCCATAATTACTTATTATTTTCCTCAATCATGTTTTAAATGTGTGATAAAGATATTTAGCTTGGTTGCCACCTTGGCAACATCTAGCAATGCATAACATTAGCATAATTAGGTATTTTGCCTAATTTGTATATTCCCCCAAATCGAGTATATTGGGAACCCGAAAAGTTAAATTAACAAGTAATACCACTTTTCCAAGGTTTTAGGGGGGCAACAAATCCATTCATGATACTTAATTCGACGTATCACCTTGGCAACTCATATCAATCCAAGATGGCCGCCTTTGTCATTTTAAAGTAAAAATGCTATTTGCCACTTTAATGGCATTTATTTTATAAAATTATGAATTTGTTTACTGTAAGCAAACAACTACATTGCGATTCAAGTATTCTAGTTGCTCATTGCAATAATTAAAACTCCAAAATAAATCACAGACAAGTGAAATAAATAAAAAATTAAATTAAAAAAATCCAAAAGAAATAAAAAAAGCAAAAACATAAATGAATGTAACGTGTTATTTACATTTAATACATTTAATCACAATATATAAAGATAAACATTGAACTTAATTCCCAAAATAATGTACACAAAATGGCCCACCTAAGAAGATTCGAACCAGCTCCACCAGGTTGATAGATTACGAAAACAAATTTTTTTTTCCGATGAGCTAACTAACAAACTTCATACGTTACGCGGTTTTTTGTCGTTCTATATCTCTAAACCTCCATGTCTACATTGGGTGATATTTGTTCAGTGCGAAAAAACACATGTAATCGTTTTGACTTTTCTATGAAAGGTCAGACAAGCATTGTCTGTTGTCAAGCGCTCTGATGTATGCAGAAATAGCTTCTATTCTGTTCAAGGGGTGAATTATCTTACAAGGTTGGGCAGGGTCTGCATGGAACAACACGAATGTGCGTCGTACAAATAAAGCTTATTATACCGTTACAAACACTCACATTTACCCTTTTCCTGAGTCTTTGAACTAGACAACAGGAAACCATTGTATTAAAACAATAAACACACATGGGCATACCAAAGGCTGAATCAATGTAGTCAAGAGAGGTGTAGGGTAGTAAACGTTTACCTGACAAACGGGGGAGGGGGGGGCATGAACGTTGATAGGTCATGATGTAGGCTTACATTGAACGCTATATGAATTTGAAATATCCGTATATACATTCATTACAAATTGTCCTCTCATGTTCGTTCCTGTGAGTTGATTCATCTGTTTGAATTTTCACTAACAACGGGGACAGGAGTGGGGTGGGATCCCCTGTACACACCTCATATCAAATACAGTCACATTGTCTATTTTTGGCGGCGTTTTCATAGGATTCACCTTCATTATTATTCTCATGAATATTCAACTATTCATGACCATCATTTGCATTCCTGAATACTGTCTTCCTTTCGTAGTTTGGGAGCGCTCTTTAAAAACAAGACAGCAGCAAGACATCGATAGGTGCTTCACAGCGGGTTTCTACGGTATATCAGTAGGACCGCTACCCGTGCTATAATGAGGCTGTGCGCAATTTCTATTCAGAACTAGGTCGCAGGTCAGTGCATGATTGGGCCCAGTAATGAACGCACCGCGTTGTGATCGCTTAGTTCTCCTTCTCCCTGTGTGCTCAGGATTAATTTTCCGACCATGAATTCGCCATAAATGTTAAGCTTAAACTATAAGAATTGTAATATGGTATTCAACTAGTAGAAATTGGTGCTTTAAAATGTGTAAAAATACGAATAAAAACTTGTAAAAACAATAAGTTTGAAGAGTCATTTCTTTCGTTAAAAAACACTTTTCATTCTCCGTGTATCCAAAATATTAATTACTTACCACCTTTCGTAGATATTGTTCTAGCAGAATATCATACTTTCTGTAAATGTTGTTTTTTCATCCGGTCAGGAACTAGCAAAATAATTGACATGGTTGATTTGCGATCATTTCGAAATCGAAATCAACCGGGGGATACCACGCTATCTCTTGCTCTGCGCCCATACTTCAATATACTGCAATATACTGCAATGACAATGCATTGACTTGCGAATTCACACGGTGCAATGATCCATAGAACAAAGGCTTACACTACCCTAGTTGCTAAGCTACAACACAACTATTGTACCTGGTCACTTTCTATAGCTTGCGCCCGCACCTGATTTTCCTTTTGGTGCGTGACCCCCGGAATAAATGGCTTTATATTGCCCCATATACGTATTATTCTGTATGTTGTTATCTAAAGTCAAAATACAAATAATGTCTGTAACTGTATTAACAAAGGCTATGCTCAGCAGTTTGTAGTACTATACCTAGAACTTCAGCAATTAAGTATAATATATTATGAATTGCTCGCTCACATGCGTTATAAGCGTTTGTAATGCATTTTTACTTTTACAATCCCAGTGAACAACATACATAATAATACGTATGTGGGGCTATCAAGCCGTTTATTCCGGGGGTTACGCACCCAAGAGGAAATCAGGTGCGTGCGCAAGCTATAGAAAGTGACCAGGTACAATAGTTGTGTTGTAGCTTAGCAACTAGGGTAGTGTAAGCCTTTGTTATATGGATCATTGCACCGTGTGAATTCGCAAGTCAATGCATTGTCATTGCAGTATATTGAAGAATCGACGCAGAGCAAGAGATAGCGTGGTATCCCCCGGTTTATTTCGATTCGAAATGATCGCAAATCGACCATTTCAATTATTTTGCTAGTTCCTGACCGGATGAAAAAACAACATTTACAGAAAGTATGATATTCTGCTAGAGCAATATCTATAAACAGTAATTAATAATAATTAATATTTTGGATACACGGAGAATGAAAAGTGTTTTTTAACGAAAGAAATTACTTTTCAAACTTATTTTTTGTACAAGTTTTTATTCCTATTTTTACACATTTTAAAACATCAATTTTTACGAGTTGAATACCATATTACAATCTTTATAGTTTAAGCTTACAATTTGTGGCAAATTCATGGTCGGAAAATTAATTCTGAGCACACAGGGAGAAGGGGAACTGGGCCATGTCGTAGCTCATTATATGCGAGCGGCGCAATATTTTATGCATACGACTTGCATTCATACAAGCGATTCACAACGCGGTGCATTTATACTGATAAAACATGGTCAGAGAAGAAAACAAAATATCAGGACTAAAACAAAATAAAGAAATAGCCAGTGATATTGCACGTTTTCATAATATTAAAGCTTTATTGGTGCAAAATAGATGGGGCCCATACTTACATTTTCTTCTCATCCCCCCCCCCCCTCCCCCATCTCTATCCATCTCGTACCTCCTACCATGCCTACTACAGGTAATGACGGGAGTAACGCTCACCGCGGCTCACTTATCGCGGTTACCGTTATGGCCATTTTGTTGGGGGTAAGTTCAATGCAATGCAATTTCTTCGATGCAGAATCACTAAAATGTCTTATTTGTTTTCGAGTTTGAGGTGCTTTTTGCCTGACTGTGGCAATTTCAAAACTCTCGGGGCGGGAGGGGGGGGGAGGGGGGGGGGGGGGGTCAGATTTGTATTTGATCGCAAGCTACATCATTTTCAGAAGAAAAAAATATAGGTATTAGCAACATAATTTCCAATAAAGAAATAAGTAAAAGTAATTCTATAAATTCTGATATAGAACTGGGCTTCCATAAACCATTTTTAAAGGGACTTAGTAACATTGTCCAAATCCTCAAAATAAAATTGTAATTCTAGCGGTTCCTTTATACCTTGTTGTATTCGTATTAACAATAAAATCATGGGACAGCTTTCGGTTTTTCAAATTTCCCTTTCATTACAAAGATATGTATGATTGAAGTATTTAGATAAGAAAATCTCCGGGCGAGATTTTCATCCCTGTACAAAGTGAATGCAGTGAGTTGGTGAATATCGCCCAATATCACTTTGCATTTTCGCTCATTACTTGGCCATACATTGTCCATTTGACCTGAAATTTTCACACAATACCCTGAGGACATATGAGATAACAACAGTATACATTGCATCAACCATTCATCAGTTTTTGCACATCTCAACAAAGTTACTAGATCCCTTTAATCGTCTTCATTCATTGCCCCTTTTCAGATTGCTTTGGGATTCATCTTGGTCGTCCTGATCCATCGAAAGTTGAAGCGCGACAGACGGGTTGAAAGATACCCAGTGGAGATGAAAAGCAATGGGTATAGTAAAACAAGCATGCATGATAATGGAACAAACCAGATCAGTAGGGTGTAAAATAACGAG
>JBAMJV010011009.1:0-26593 GCA_037951105.1 Echinarachnius parma | reverse complement strand
GATTATGAGTTGTAGATACGAATTCATACCTCATTTATGCCGAGTAAATGTTATAAAGTCATCGTATTGACGGTTAAAGTTGAAAATGCGAATTGTAATCACTTTCAATCAATGTTGAAATCGATCACAGTGTACTTTTGACCATATCTCGCTTATTCTCCATCAATGTACTCCCAAATTTTGATATATCGTAGCTGATGTCCTGCTCTATTCGCAATCTATTCACACCATTTAGTTTTGTTCACTGGATCCTGATGAATTGTTTGATTGGAAATGAGAGTCCAAATCTGTTAAAAATTGAGGGTTAGCTAAAACGTATGCTTTCGAATAATAACTGCTGAAAGAATTATGCTACCAATGTGAAACTTCGCATGAAGATAGGGACTTGCAAGCCCAACATTTCATAAGTTAACACCAAATCGCGAAATGCATATTTCATCGCCATGTTTACCGTCAAAGGTCAAATAAATCAAGCATGAATAACCACGTACGCCGTGGACATGAAATTCAGCACACGTGTAGGTTATAATGAAAGGAAAAATTTTCATAAGATAAGATCGGATTATGAAAATGGCGTTAAGGATATGTAAATTAGGTTCAAAGGTCAAATAATTCACTGTTACAATGACAAATGCAGTGTGCAATCACTGATATATCGTTCCCGATTTCCCATTTTCGTTAAGAGATCTAATGTTGGTCTCGTGGAACAAGTTGTGACGCAAGATCTAAGTGTCGTGGGTTCGAGTCCAAGACAATATTTTTTTAATTTCTTTTTCCTTCTTTTTTTACTTTTTATTAGGGGGGGGGGAGTATGTGATATTATTTATATGATGATTGAGTAGTTATTTTTGGAATAATGCTTTTATCATAAGAATTCGATATGTATAACCTTAATTCGTCAAAAGTGACGAATTCAACATCTAGTATTGTTTTTGTGTCTGTATGCCAATGCATAGAGACACGAAAACAAGGATTTTGTTCGTCGGATACCTCAATAACGGGTGCAGCTATTGTCCTGAAACTTTGCCAGATGATAGATCTTGGTCTAACTTAGAACTGCCAAACTTTTGGGTGCCTCCGACTATTCGTGACGTCATCAGGACGCCATTTTGTGAAATTTCATTCATGGATGTATCTCAGTCATGCATCTTCTATTTCCCTTTAAATTTAACCCTAATAATTATCAGGCCGAGTGGCAACTTTTCCGCTAATGCGCATGCGCATGCGCTACGTAACAAGCGCGTACGCGCCCGTCTAAGGATCTTAAAATCTGAAAATGCTCAAAAACAACCATTTTTTAATTCGGGCATAACTTTTTCAAAAGTCCACAAAAACCCAACTTTCTTTTAATATTCGGATAGATTATGAGGTGTAGATACGAATTCATACCTCATTTATGCCGAGTAAATGTTATAAAGTCATCATATTGACGGTTAAAAATTAAATGGCGCACGAGTGTGAAAATTTCCCAAGTCTGGTCTCCTATCGGCCATAACTTTTTAAAAGTCCACAAACTCCCAAATTTCTTTGAATATCCGGAAAGATTATGAGTTGTAGATGCGAATTCATACCTCATTCATGCCGAGTAAATGTTACAAAGTCATCATATTGACCGTTGAAATTTAAATGGCGCACGAGTGTGAAAATTGGCTAAGTCTATATAGCGCCATCTAACATCTAAGGGCGAATAGTTCCAAACAAATAATTGGCAAAATACGGTAAAACATCCTTTTTTAATTCGGCCATAACTTTTTCAAAAGTCGACAAAAACCCAATTTTATTTGAATATTTGGATAGATTATGAGTTGTAGATACGAATTCATACTTGCTTTATGCCGAGGAAATCTTCTAAAGTCATCGAATTGACCGCTTAAAGTTGAAATCGCGCAAAGAGTGTGAAAATTGGCTAAATCTGGTCAAACATGCACTTCTCTTATCGGTCACAACTTCTTTGATACATGGAAATATACAAATATTTTTTCATATTCTGAAAGAGTATGAGTTGCACATATTTTTACAAATTTAACATTGGCCAATCAGATTTTCTAAAGTCATCATTGTGCACGATAAAGAAAAAAAAAGTTCAACCTTCAATTACGACCTGTTCCCGTGCTCTAATCGTGAAATAAACTCGAAAATCGCCATAGTGTAGCAGAAACTCAGCTTTAACATACTGAAAACCGGGTCAAAATCGGCCAAAGGAAAGGTGTGATATGGTTGAAATAAGACGTCAGGTACAGAGCCATTTTACAGTCATTTTGGTCAATTTAAGAGCTTCCCACTCCCCATTTGATAACAATTGAATGTAATGAATTAATATTGTTACCCTATTTGGTGTCATTCATTTATGCCAAGTAAATGTTATGACATCATCATATTACGCGTTGAAAAGTCATCATATCGAAATTTCAATATGTATAACCTTAATTCGTCAAACGTGACGAATTCAACATCTAGTTCTTCCTTATTTTGTTCGTCGATTATCTCAAGATCAGATTAATCAAATATCATGAATCTTCACATGATGATAGATCATGTTCTAACTTAGAACTGCCCACTTTTTCAGTGACGTCACATGACTGTGACGTCATCAGGACGCCATTTTGTCAAATGTTAATAATCATCATATCTCAGTCATGAAATATCAATTTCAATTCAAATTTCGCATTAACATTAATCAGGTCAATGGTCATCTTTTAAGCTCATGCGCGTGCAATTACACTCGGAGACGCGCGCGTACGCGTCCGTCAAATGAAAAAAAATGTCAAGTTGAAATTACGCGCGCACGCAAATTGGCAAAATATGGTAAAAACATCCTTTTTTTATTCGGCCATAACTTTTTAAAAAGTCCACAAACATCCAATTTTCTTTTAATATTCGGATAGATTATGAGTTGTAGATACGAATTCATACCTCATTTATGCCGAGTAAATGTTATAAAGTCATCATATTGACGGTTAAAGTTGAAAATGCGAATTTTAATCAATTTCAGTCAATGTTGAAATCGATCACAGCGGACTATTGACCATATCTCACTTATTCTCCATCAATGTACTCCCAAATTTTGATATATCGTAGCTGATGTTCTGCTCTATTCGCAATCTATTCACACCATTTAGTTTTGTTCAATGGATCCTGATGAATTGTTTGATTGGAAATAGAGTTCAAATCTGTTACAAATTGAGGGTTAGCCAAAACGTATGTTATCGACATAACTGCTGAAGGAATTATGCTATCGATTTGAGATTTCGCATGTAGATAGGGATTTGCAAGCCCATCATTTTATAAATTAACACCAAATCGCGAAAATGCATATTTCATTGTCATATTTACCGTTAAAGGTCAAATAAATCAAGCATGAATACTCAATAACCACGTACGCCGCGGACATGTAATCCAGCACACATGTAGGTTATAATGAAAGGAACAATTTTCATAAGATAAGATCTGATTATGAAAATGGCGTTAAGGATATGTAAATTAGGTTCAAAGGTCAAATAATTTACTGTTACAATGACAAATGCAGTGTGCAATCACTGATATATCGTTCCCGATTTCCAATTTTCGTTAAGAGATCTAATGTTGGTCTCGTGGAACAAGTTGTGACGCAAGATCTAAGGGTCGTGGGTTCGAATCCAAGATAATATTTTTTTAATTTCCTTTTTCTTCTTTTTTACTTTTTATTAGGGGGGGGGGGTGGAGTATGTGCTATTATTTATATGATGATTGAGTAGTTATTTTTTCGAATAATGCTTTTATCATAAGAATTCGATATGTATAACCTTAATTTGTCAAAAGTGACGAATTCAAAATCTAGTTTTTAGGTTATATGTATATCATACGTATAACCTATTGATTCTGTTCGATCTTTTATTTATTTATTATTCCTCCGATTTTGTTCGTCGCATATCTCAAGATCAGATGGATCAATCGTCATGAAATTTCACATCATGATAGATCATCATCTGAATTGGTGCAAGAAACGCATTTTAATGTCGTCACATGACTGTGACGTCATCATGACGCCATTTTGTCAAATTTCAATAATCATCATATCTCAGTCATGCATCATCAATTTCACTTCAAATTTCGCATCAATATCAATCATGTCAATCGTCATCTTTTAAGCTCATGCCCATGCGCTTACACTCGAAGACGCGCGCATACGCGTCCGTCAAATGAAAAAAAAATGTCAAAAAATGTTCAAAACCCCAACCCGAGTAATTTACTATATGTTTCAGACAATTTTAAGCGTTTCAAAAATTTCCGCGGGTGCGCGTCGGCGCGCGCGTATTTGCGCGCGTAACGCAAATGAATAAGCAAATTGTCGTTTTTTTTACATGTTTTACAATTCGTATACATTCCTCAATCCACCCTATCAATTTGAGTCATTGTTGACTCATAATAACGGAGTACGCCTGCGTCAAAGTCAAAATTACGCGCGCACGCAAATTGGCAAAATATGGTAAAAACATCCTTTTTGTATTCAGCCATAACTTTTTAAAAAGTCCATAAACACCAAATTTTCTTTTAATATCCGGATAGATTATGAGTTGTAAATACGAATTCATACCTCATTTATGCCAAGTAAATGTTATAAAGTCATCAAATTGACGGTTAAAGTTGAAATCGTGCACGAGAGTGAAAATTGGCTAAATATGGTCAAACATGCCCTTCTTTTATCGGTCATAACTTGTTTGATACATGGATATATCCAACTATTTTTTTATATTCAGAACGAGTATGAGTTGCACATATTTTTACATGCCTAATATTGGCCAATCAGATTGTGTAAAGTCTCTATAGTGCACGATAAAGTAAAATAAAAGTTCAACCTTCAATTACGACCTGTTCCCGTGCTCAAATCGTAAAATAAAATCGAAAAAATGGTCGTGTGGTGGTAACTCAGTTTTTACAAACTCAAATCCAGGCCAAAATGGACCAAAGAAAAGTTGCCATATGCCTGAAACTTTGGTCTACTTGCAAATTTCCAAGTCACAACTATCAACCATTCAGGTGTTCTAGAACATAAATGTACTTAAAGCGTTGTCTTCAATGATAGAAATGACCATGATCCTTTCATCTGAGCCAAAAATTACTCAACCTATTTGTTTAGCCTATGATGTCAGCTACAACATACTGAAGTTTGGGGACAATTCGAGCTAGAATTGCCGAGATACGGCCGAGAGAACGTGACAATACGCAAAAGACGTTACTTTACGTATTGTGCACACAAATATATGACCTTTGACCCCTATTATACATCGACTTAGGCATTTACGATAGTCCTGTTGCATCTTTAAATGTTTGCCACATGATGTTTTATATGTGTGCCGATTTTCAGTTCAATAGCATCTGTCATTGCAGAGTTACAGAAAAAAAAAGTGGAATCGAGTTTTTAAACTATTATTTAGGTTATACGTATATCATACGTATAACCTATTGATTTTGTTCGATCTTTTATTAAGGTTATACATATATCATATGTATAACCTTATTGATTTCGTCAAGATTTTTAGGTTATACATATACATATGTATAACCTATTGATTTCGTTCGAATTTGTATTATTATTATTCTTCCGTTTTTGTCCGTCGCATATCTCAAGATCGCATGAATCAATTGTCATGAATCGTCACATGATGATAGATCATGATCTAACTTAGAACTGCGAAGCTTTTCAGTGACGTCACATCACTATGACGTCATCAAGACGCCATTTTGTCAAATTTTAATAATCATCATATCTCAGTCATGAAATATCAATTTCAATTCAAATTTCGCATCAATATTTATCAGGTCAATGTTCATCTTTTAAGCTCATGCGCATGCAATTACATTCGGAGACGCGCGCGTATGCGTCCGTCAATTAAAAAAAATATTTTAAAATGCTCAAAACCTCAACCCGAGTAATTTACTATATGTTTCAGACAATTTTAAGCGTTTCAAAAAATTCCGCGCGCGCGTATTTGCGCGCGTAACGCGAATGAATAGTAACATTGTCGTTTTTTCACATGTTTTGCATTCCTTATAGATCCCTCAACACACCCTATCAATTTGAGTCATTGTTGACTCATAATAACGGAGTACGCGCGTGTCAAAGTCAAAATTACGCGCGCACGCAAAATGGCAAAAGTCCACAAATATCCAATTTTCTTTTAATATTCGGATAGATTATGAGTTGTAGATACGAATTCATACCTCATTTATGCCGAGTAAATGTTATAAAGTCATCATATTGACGGTTAAAGTTGAAAATGCGAATTTTAATCAATTTCAGTCAATGTTGAAATCGATCACAGCGGACTATTGACCATATCTCGCTTATTCTCCATCAATTTTCTCCCAAATTTTGATATATCGTAGCTGATGTCCTGCTCTTTTCGCATTCTATTCACACCATTTAGTTTTGTTCAATGGATCCTGATGAATTGTTTGATTGGAAATAAGAGTTCAAATCTGTTACAAATTGAGGTTTAGCCAAAACGTATGTTATCGACCTATAACTGCTGAAGGAATTATGCTGTCAATTTGAGATTTCACATGTAGATAGGGATTTGCAAGCCCATCATTTCATAAGTTAACACCAAATCGCGAAAATGCATATTTCATTGTCATATTTACCGTTAAAGGTCAAATAAATCAAGCATGAATACTCAATAACCACGTACGCCGCGGAGATGAAATTCAGCACACATGTAGGTTATAATGAAAGGAACAATTCTCATAAGATAAGATCGGATTATGAAAATGGCGTTAAGGATATGTAAATTATGTTCAAAGGTCAAATAAATTCACTGTTACAATGACAAAAATTAATGCAGTGTGCAATCACTGATGTATTTTTCCCGATTTCCCATTTTCGTTAAGAGATCTAATGTTGGTCTCGCGGTATAATTTGTGACACAAGATCAAAGGGTCGTGGGTTCGAATCCAAGGCAATGTTTTTTAACTTTCTTTTTTTCTTTTTTTTTTCCTTTTTTTCATGGGGGGGGGGGGAATCTATTATTATTGATATGATGATTGAGTAGTTATTTTTGGAATCATCCTTTTTTCATAATAAATCGATATGTATAACCTTAATTGGTCAAAAGTGACGAATTCAACATCTAGTTTTTATTGAAACTGTGCAATCTGAGTTTCCTTGTCTTACTCTCTATTCCAATCGAATTAGATAAAAGCCATTATTTAAATTTATTTGGGAGGGGGGCCCATGACACCCCCACCCCACCAGTACGCCAGTGCACACACACACACACACACACACACACACACACACACACACACACACGAACACACACACACACACACGAACACACACACACACATATACATACACACACACAACTCGACGGAATTCCTATTTCATTTTCGGATTAACGAACCCTAATTCATTTTCGGACAAACGAACCTTCGGAATAACGAACCCGATTTCATTTTAGGAATAGCGAGCCTTCAGAATAACGAACCTTCGGAATAAAGAACCTTCGGAATAACGAACCTTCGGAATAACGAACCCGATTTCATTTTAGGAATAGCGAACCTTCGGAATAATGCAACAAATGTTCGGATTAACGAACCCTCAGGTATAGGAAATTTGCGTGTTCGGCATAACGAACCTTCGGAAATAACGAACCTTCGGAATAAAGAACCTTCGGAATAACGAAGCGCACCCATCATCATTAGGCTCATAGCTTGAAAACAATGGTACGACAAATTCCCAAAAGCAGTTTTTGTAAGAGTTTGGTCTGTTATTTGTTTCTCGGTAATGATTCAGGTTGGATAATTTATTATAGATTGACTTGGACACTAGTCACCCAGCTATCACCTACATTATATGGATCCAAGTTTGTCAGTTTCTAAAACAAGGAATAGCCCACTCCAGACGTAACATTTCTTCGAGTATAAGGACCATTCATAATGTAACGATAAACTGATCATTTTGACCAGTACAACTTCAATAATACAATGGGCAAGCTTATGGACGTATCGCAGTAAATGAATGAGCCCCTAAAAGAAAGAAATATACAAGACACCAAGGATCTATAATACGCTCATATGATGTTGTATTGCTAAACTTAATTTTAAAAAGGCCCTATTTCCCCTCAAATAATAAAAATGTTACTTACATTAGGAGAACGATAATTTTATCCTCTTTATTTTGGTATGCGAGAGGGTATAAAAACGTTACAGGTTAAAATTATAGGATCGACTGAAGGAGCGAGAGTTGGTACAATTTCGCCAATATCCTGTATTCGCCATAGAGAAGTGGTCGCTGTGACAAATTTTACCGAAAATTAAACAACAAAGGGCCATATTTTCCCAGTAACAAAACGAGACATAATTGGTACCATTCAAAAGGAAATTTATCACTGATTAATATTCCACCCGAGACGGTATAAATTGTTTAAACGACTTTAAGCTATGGGAGTTTTATTTCACACAGCGCACGAAAATGGGGCTAAATTATGCTCGTTCCCCGTGTTAAAGCGCGCCGTGCGGTTTGTGCTGAGTAAATGCACAGAACTTTTCCATATGACATAAGAAATTATAATAATAATAGAAAACATAAGGAAGAACCTGGCTCTTTCAGATTTTGTTGTCGTATTATTATTCCAAATGCTCTAAAGAATATATGTAGTGAAAACCAAAGTTTAATAATGAAGAATATATGATTTATGGGTAAAAATATGAATTGTATGACCTTATTTGCATACATTACCATAAATATGCAAAGTAATAATTTTTTCAAAAAATTAAAATTACCATTGTGTTCTATACACTTCACTTATCACGCGTGCAAATTTTCATGGCGATCGGCCGCTCCGCGGCCAAGATCTTAAGGGGGGCCATAATGCCCCCCCCCCCTCGCCCGTAGAAAGACCTCAAATAGCCCGGCCTTTTTAGGTTTAACCTTTAAAGTAGAATTTCGTTGAAAATCACAAAATATGAGAATAATGCATCACTAGAGATCTAGGGGCTAACAGATTAAGATTAATACTTTTTTTTATTTCACATACCAACACGATATCTTATTACAACAACAAAACAAAACCCAATCACAAGAATCGAAAACAAGCTCTCTTTGCGCTAAAAAACGCCAATGTTTTGATGACGTCAGTGGGTGAGTATAGTTGTCATTAGCAGACGATGTCTCATTGCGAATCTACACAACCATTCGTGCAATCATATTGTCTGCTAAACGTGTATTCTTGCCACACAGCGCATCTATTTCATTGCATTTTGTAAATAAGGTTTACCACGACTTATACACAATAATTATTCACTCGGAGACACTTACGGAAATAAAGACGAATTCAATGAAGTAAATCACACACCGTCCTACTTTATATGCTTGAAAGACCCGCCGCAGTCTGGGCACGATCCATTGGCCCATTGTTCAAGAGCTGTATCTTGATGCGGGTGTCGCTGAATGTTCAGTTCTGTGTGTGATACTTATGGGCGATGTGATAGAATAAAATAACGTTATTTAGCATGCTTTACGGGAAAATTGTGTGTCAGAGAACAACAACGTGCTTTTAAGAGTGAGGCAGAGGAGCAAATAATGACAAAAATTGCCTTAATAAACAAGGATGATTGAACAGAGTCATGTTAAAAAGGCACTATAAAATGTGACCCGTCCTACGTAGAAGAACCAAAAGTCGAAAAAGTTGATTTTCTGGATTTGTATTTAGTTCGATTCAGCAATATCTAAGCTTTAATATGATATAAAGTTTGTCTCATAATGATTCTGCAACGCGGAGTTATTGACGCTTTTCTAAGGCAAATATTGAACGGTCTGGAAATAAGATGCCGTGAAAATAGCTCAAGAAACTTTACATCCATTTCGAAAGTGAAATTAGCGTTTTAAGCAGGCCATAAATCAACCGATTGCATGAATAGAATGTCGTAGCAACCTTTATTCAATTTTCTTGAAAACTTGCATATCAGTAAATATGTATGATATACACCTTCCCTCCAGAAACTGTTGAATATTATCCATGCATTGTAGAGATATGAACAGATTTAATTACAATTTAAGTGGGTTTGGAACGATAAACTGTACACAATTTTACACATCGAGCACATGATACAATAGCGAGCACTTTCAGGTAACAAAAGGGGCTCCGCTCTGGCTCTGGTTATTGTTCGATTAATCGGTATTGACTGGCAGTTTGATTTTAGGAATGCAAACTTGCGTCTGGTGCGTAATGTAAAAACTATTACAAAGAACAGTATGTTGATACGTGAAAAGTAAAACGGGGTATCGAAGCTAGACATTTTGGAGGGGGAGGCCCCAGGTACCAAAGGGGGAGGGGGGAGGGGATCCGTTGGTACAGGGTTTGTTTTCGTTCTTTTGGCGGGGATGCCCGGGGATGTCCCTTAGAAAATTTTGAAACAGGTGTCTAAGTAACGGAGGCGAGCCTCGGTCAACTTCAAAATGAGGGTATATAAAAGAGTGGGATTGTGCTTTAGCCAACTTAAAACAAGCTATAAATAGCGTTTTCTGTTTGGTTTCAGGGGCCGCGAAACCGGGGGGGCTGTATTTAAAACAAAGAAATATATAAGCACAAAATAATAATTATAATAACAACCTTAACCCGTTTCTTCCTGGAACCGAGTTAATACGGGCCCCGTGTCACACACTCACACCCGGGAACCGACTATACTCTGTTCCGAAAATAACACACTAATGACACTATTTAATCGTCTAAAAAGCTATATTCTGAATGCAGACATACTGAATTTGTTATATCACTTGAAAGCTAATAAAATAAGCTATCGAAATATCTCAGACTTGTGACGTATCATGAGTTGTACAGCAATTGATAACTGTATAAAGTATGTAATGTTACTTACAAAGTTGAAATAATTTCGTACAGCGGTGAATGTACGATGTACCAGCCGAAATTTAGAGAAATTGCATTTCGCTTGGACAGGCAGTATTCCCATTACGCGTACAATAATAGTGGCAGCGAAATATTCCGTGCGCCATGCCAATAGAGATTGTACGTGATTCTGTATGCATAGAGCTGTATATACAGCTGCCTAACCGGATCTTCACTGTGGTATAGAATACATTTCTATACAAGGTTACCGAACTTTTGTGCGTGCACCACCACAACCGAAAAAATCTATTTCTCTGCACGCACACACGGCCGCTGGTCTTTTGTGTGGAGGCCTTGGCTCGTATAAGTGAAAAGAATCTCGTTTTGGGGGTCGATAGATGCGCTTTTATTTTCGGAAGCAACCGGTTAATGTGGTCAGCCCCCAACCCTTTACTTTCAAAACCTTTCCGCAGCCCTTGGCTTTGCTGGAAGTGAGATTCATGAGCGAAGCTCATACAAGTACTCGTCGGTCGTTGTTGTTTTATTTTATTTTATTTTTTTGGTGGTGTGGGGGGGGGGTATGCCTTATTATAAAATTATTATGAACTACTTAAATATTTAGTATGACAAATTAATTCTACATACGATTAATGAATGTTATGTTACAGGGCCCAATTCTTTAATCTATATAATACTCACACTCAACCAGTGGTGTACATAGTGTATGAGGTTGGAGGGGGGGGGGGGTGGGTGTGCAGTTAATTGGATAGGACTTGGGTCATAAACATACTTTGTCAAACTCAATAGGGCCACTATACAGTGGAGGCCATTTGGATTACTAATCTCCGTGCAAGCGGCGACGCAGTCAATAGGGATTAAAGAATCTCGATGTGCGCTGGCCGCTCTTGACAGCTACCGAGATTCCAACTTAGCACAAAAGGGGTTGTTAAGAGGCGGAGCTTAATATCGATCGCTTTTAGTGGCAAATAATTTTGGAACGCAAACTTTTCAAACCTGCAAAAAACATGCTTCAAAACTCTGCTTAATTTTTACCTTTCCACTGGATATTTTTACTGGATATTTTGCGTACCGGTAGAACAGATATCAGGGAAATACATGAGGCAATAATATTTTGTTTCACTTTTTCATGCAATTTCAAATCAATCGTGATTTCTGAGGTTCGACATCTTGCGACTTTTGGCTCCCCTGAGGATGGCGAGACACAAATGTGTTTGTTATGTATCGGACATCGTCTGCTAATGATCACTTTACTCACTGACTGACGTCATAGTATTTCAGCTGGATTTGGCGGGACTTTTGATGCCGCAATACTGGCTTATGAATTACCACTAATTAATTGGTGATAACTCCTTAATAACAATATTTTGAAACACTTATTTGAAATATTCGTGTTATGGATAATGTATGAAATATGGAAATATGAGCTGAATCTACATTAAAAAACAACAGAATTCTACTTTAACCTTCAAAGTATTTGCTGCAGCTATAGCACTTTGCCAGAAGATGTAAAGTTGCATTTTTTTCAAAGTGCGCCCAGTGTGGCAACGGTTTGCACCAATAGGTGCAATGGGGGTGCAATGTTTGTTTACTTCGCGTGTATTTAAAAAAATTTTTTTGTATTTTTCGGATTGATGAGAGACATACTATTGGAACAGCAAAATTTGAAGTGAAAAAATTAATTTAGTACAAAATGGTTGCACTTTATTAGTTTGCACCCTTTTTGCACCTTTACAAAAAATGCGCGACGTTGAACCATTTAAGGGTGAAAAAGATGACAGCTCATTTAAAGTACCTACGCGAAGAATATTACAATGTTGGAAATTATGAATAATAAGAGAACTATGGGCTTAAATATTATGTATAGGTTATAAGTCCCATGTGATTCAGAGATTCAACTGAAAAGGCAATTAAAAAACACAACTCATGATCGATACTAAATGCTCTTCGGACCAAAAATACAGGATCGTTCTAGTGACGTAACAAGTGGTAAAGATCAAGTGTTAGCAGACGATGTCTCATTGCAATGTTTTCACCTTTCATGCCTTACACAACAACAGTTTATGAAATGTGAACTCTTGTATTTCATCTATGCCAACACATTCTTGTTCATTTTCGCATATATACTCCGCACAAAAAGAAACTGAACACTTATTCGAGACAGCATATCTCATATTTGTTTACGATAAGAAAATATGTTATTGTATATCAAATTAAAGATACTGAATAACCCTCTTCGATATTAGCATAGAATCCAGGAGAAATCATTCATGCATGACTTGTCACGGTCAATTAACCACCGCAAGGTCTGTTTTCAAAAATGGAACATCCATTCAGCCATTTAAATGTTGACAAGCATGATATAAACGCTATATTCATGACATAATTATTTCATTACAAATGTGATCTTTGTTTAGTTTCATCTCAATAGAAAAGGTGAAAATGAAGACAAGTTGTGAACGTTGTAGGTTTTATTTTCATCCAAATGTAACACAATGGGGAATTCCATGGCTAAGGTTTATTCATCGAAACTACAGTTTGTGCCCTTATTTCAGCATGAAAATTGGTATACAATTTTCTCAAGAATTCTACCGTAGTTCAAAGATCTTCAAAATCTGATGTCACCCTTGGTCAACCCTTTGGGCAGTCTCTAACATGTCACTTCTCTAGGTAACTATAGTTGAAAATGCAAGGGACACGTGAAACAAACAAGCTTTATGCTTCAAAACAGACCAATATGTTGATGTTCTCATAACCTGGCCCTGTTGTATTGGAAAATGTCTATTGTTGGTGTTTTTATGACAATAAGGTTGAATGGTGTCATATTAAAAGACTTGCCCCGCACATCTTGTTTCAAGCAAGACGCTTACTCATTGCAGTCGAATGCTCCTGCCATCCATTGTTTGTGCAATTTTCGAAAACAGACCTTGCTATTGTTAACTGATCATTGCAGTTCCTGCATGAACGATTACATCTTTAATTTACATTCTGCCTGTAGAGGGCTAAATTTCCTTTAATTTGATATATGATAATGTACACTCTGTCGCACATAAAAATTAAATATTACAACTTAAACAAGTGTCCAGTTTCTTTTCGTGCGGAGTATTTTTTTTATGTTCGCAAGCACTTGCGAAATTTGACCCCTATTTTCACGTACACATGACCAATGTGAAGAGAGGGTCCAGTGTTTCAATAATTGTACACATTTGCTTTGAATGTAATTCAGATTAAACAGGAAGTCTGCATGTCCGATAAATACGATTTTACAGTAATTATACGATAGTTTAATGTATTATTCTAAAAAAAGGTGTAGGCGTATATGTGTAAGATTGTCAGGAATTGTCACAATTGTATCTGGCAGTATTAGACCTGCAGCCCAGACGTCTTTTGTGCATCGAAAAGCGTGCTGGTTTTTTAACGTATGAATATTTAAAGGAGAATGTAACAAATCCAAAAATATGAGTCTCCCGGGGTGAAGCCGGGGATAAAGGGGTCCTTTGCCCCTCCAAAGTTTGGCCCCTGGGGATTGTCCGATGCTTCTATTTGTTTGCGAATGTACCGTGTTCAACATTGCTCACTGCGGGGACAGCGAAACATATGACAATGTGATCACTGGTGCGTATCTGGCGTTTTCGGAAATGTTTACTTTCGCTGTTTTGAAAGGAGCCCTTTATCCCCGGGCACACCCCGGGAAACTCATATTTTTGGATTTGTTACATTATCCTCTAAATATTCCTGTGCACAAAAGACCTCTGGGCTGCCAGTCTATGTTAATCTATCATTTTCGCTTTGTAATTGATTGTTTCAGGCAGAGGACTTGGAGTGGTTGCCGATTGTGTCTGAAATAAGAGTAGATAATGAAAGGAACCGGCATCCACAGAAGTTTGTGAACAGTCCAGTGGAATCAGTGGAATCAGTATCAGCCCGGACCCATATCCATGAAAGCCTGATAGCTTAGTTGCTTGCTAAGTCAATTTTGGATGATGTGGCTACGAATTAAAAACAAGATATTTTAGTAGCTATCTAGGGTTAACTTAGTAGATAACTTAAGCTATACCCAGCTTACCATAGTTGACCACGTATCTAGTTTAAAACCAATATAATACACAATTGATTTCTATGTTACCGTGAGAGTAAACAATTCATACGAAGAATGTGGGTTTGTAAAGTTTAAAAACATATTTTCCATGTCTGTGAACTTTATGCAATAATGTTAGTGTCATTCTCCACATTCATATTTTCTTTCAGTGATATTATGTTCTTACATGATTATATTGTTCTAATTCCGTTGATATTTTAGTGGTAAACTATCACAACTGAATAACCAGAGAAATAAGATGCATTACATACCAATCATTGAAATCAACACTAGTTTCTATAAACATTAAAGGCATCTAGTTACTATGTCGAAATATAAAAAAAGAATAAAAGAAGGTTTGATAAAAATTTGCACTTTTGTGATCTTTCTTTCAAAAGAAAGGTAGCCTACATTATAGATATTTTAAGAAATTAAATGTGTATGTTATCTTGCAATGTTACATAATTATGTTTTTACCGAGGGTGCATGCATGCTTGAATGAATTGCATTTCATTTATGGAGTTAGTTTGAAGAGCGGATTTCTAATGCCGGGATGATCAGTGATCTTGTGTGATATTTGTTATTTATATTCCTTGCGACGTTTTTCATTTAAGTTAAACTAAACTGTTCTTCAAGATTTAGTTTTAACAGAATGCATGGAAACAACATGATCTTAGATTATTATGTAATCTTACAACATACACCCTATCACACACAGTATGGTGGAATTCTCTCTTGTTGTTTGTATGGTTTGTATAGTTTGTATGGATCTCAGTTGCCGGGATCATTATTTGATCAGCGATCTTATCTGGCATTCTTTGATTTATATTTTGTGTGACGATGTGCATTTCGCTTTTTAATGAACATGTTTGTTACAATTATCTGTAAGAAAGATATCACGAAATATATATGTTGGTGTACATAGGAACTTCATGCTTGTAATATAAAATATACAGAGCTTGACTTGTACTTCAAAATATTGTTTTTCTGACTCAACTGTCCTGTAGATGTGTATGTCGTACAACGTACACCAGTATTTATTTTTATTATATTAATATGGAAAATACTGCTGAAAACTGCTTGTCTACTAAAAAATCGCCAATGTGATAAAATGAGAGTCGTATACAGCCTAGCTTTCGATCCTAGCAGAATCTTCGTCAGGGCACAAATGACAGTAACTACAGAAAAAACACAGAATATATACCAACATAAACACATGTATGGAAGGGGGGCTGGAAAGAGGAAAGGAGGCGGAGACACAAAACAATGAAAACAACTGTGAGTGGGTGAGTGTCAGGACTGCTAGACCAATCAGGTAAAAACAGGCATGGGTGGGTCCTTAAGTGGCTGCAGTCAAAGAAAATGTGATGAGAGTGTAAGGCTTAGAGAAGAATAGAGGTAGGGAGGATCAAAGAAATAAATCAAGAAATGGAAAGAGACATGTGAACAAAAGACAGTTGATGAGGTGTGGGGGTGCACTGGGGCATTAAGAGGGGAGGAACAATAGAGGGGATTATGAGTGTAGGGGATGGGAGCGAGAGGATTAGGACAAAGAAAGTGAAGTGAAGTGTGTTGCAGGATCGGATGAATAGGATAGGCGAGATCAAAGGAGAGAGTGGAAAGGATGAGGACCTAGTAGGTGATGATATGTAGGGAAGCAACATAGACAAATGAATGGGACAGGGAGTTTAAAAGAGATAGTGAACAAAACGAAGCCTAAATGGGTAGGTGATCAGAGGGAAGGTGGAGAGACAAATGAGGGTGGAACAATATGATCAAAATAGAGGTGGAGCTATGCATGATGAGAATGTGGATGTATATAAATAAGCCCATGTCTATGGATAGTGTACCTATAGAGAGAAATTAAATGCAAAAAGTATAACATATTAATAAACTAACATGATTATGTGTATGAATGGTGACAGTGTATATAATGTGATCTCAAAGGAAACTAAAATGAATATATGGGGAAAATAAAATGGGAAATAAGAATATGAATAGTATGTGGAACAAAGTAAAGTATCGATATGGGGGGTGAAAACAAACAAATGGTGGTGCAGACGATGAAGGGGAGATGCAAAGGTTAATCACTGCCTTCTTGGATGTTGAGACCACGGGGATGAATGGTGCAGAGACGTCTTATCCAATACTTCTCTCTGCTGGAGCGGAGTGTGCCCGGGCGGTTACCTAAAGATTCTATTCCCTGTAGAATCATGTCAGAAATGAAGTGATTAGGTAGGTTGAAGTGGTTGCCGACTGGGGCGTCATGTTTGGAGGTGTGGATGGTGGATCTGTGTCCGTAAAAGCGTCTCTTGAGGGTGTTCCTGTGTTTCGCCTACGTACTGCATGCCACAGACTCTGCACGTGATAAGATAAACAACATTGGTGGTGGTGCATGTGATGTGGCCCTTGGTATGGTGAGAGATGTTGTTGGAGTGGCTGGTGAAGGTTTCATCCTGATGGATATGTACCTGACACCCAATGCATCTGTCGGCGGTGCACTTAAAGGTGCCCTGCTGTATGGGAGAGGGGTTGTTATTGGGGGTGGGAAGTTCAGCTCGAACAATGTGGTCCTTGAGGTTGCGAGGGCGTCTGTAGGCTAGGATGGGGGCATCAGGGACAGCCTGTTGGAGGCGATCAGAAGTGTGAAGAATGTGGTGATTGTTAGTCAATATGCGACGAGGGAGGTAAGTTGGGATGAAAGGTGGTCACTAGGGGTGTGACAACAGTGGTGCTCTGGTTGGGAGTCTTCTTCTTCAGAACCTCGGATATGGGGAGAGAACGAACTTTGTTAATGGATAGATGAACTGCTTTGGCACTGTGGCCCCTGGCAGTGAGGTGTGTCTTGAGATTTCTGGCATGGAGGGAAAAGTCAGAGTCCTTGGAGCAGATGCGGCGGAGTCGAAGGGCTTGGCTGTAAGCAATACCTGTTTTGCAGTGGCGGGGGTGACAGCTAGAGGAATGGAGGTACTGGTGGGTGTCTGTGGGCTTGGTGTAGAGACTGGTAGTGATCTGGCTGTTCTCCTTCTTGATGGTGACATCAAGGAAGTGGGTTTCATCTAGGGAGAAGTCAGAAGTGAACTTTATGGTTCTGTGGAAGGAATTCATGTGGTCAATGAATGTGTGTAGGCTCTCTTCATCGCTGGTCCAGATGAAGAAGACATCGTCAATGTAGCGCCACCAAATCCATGGGCGGCAAGGTGCTGAGTCTAACATTTGCTGCTCCAGCTTGGTCATGAAGAGACATGCAAATGAGGGGGCCATGCGGGTACCCATGGCTGTTCCAAATATCTGTAGATAGTGCCTGTCAGAGAATGTGAAGTTGTTTTTGGTTAGTACATGGGACATGAGAGATTTGATGTCAGAGATGGGGGGATTGGTGTGACCACTCTGAGCCAAGGCTTCGCATGATGCGGTGATACCTTCGTCGAAGGGGATGTTGGTGTACAAAGAGGAAACATCAAAAGTTCCAATGATCGCAGTCTCAGGTATCTGTTCCTTAATGTCCTCGAGTTTCCTAAGAAAGTCAGGGGTGTCATGAATGTATGAAGGTGCTAAGGGGACAAGAGGTTTGATGTGATGATCAACAAAGAGTGAGATGTTCTCTGTGGGTGAACCATTACCGGAAAGGATCGGGCGGCCTGGATTACCTGGTTTGTGAATCTTGGGGAGAAGGTAGAATCTGGCAGGTTTAGCATTAGTGGGAGAAAGAAATTTGTGTGCTTTGATTGAGAGATGCTCACGAGCCTTCATATCGTCTAGAGTCAGTTGGATCTGTTCAGAGAAATCAGAGGTGGGGTCAGAATCAAGTGATGTGTAGTGCGAACGGTTGTCAAGGTGCTTCATGGCTTCATCGATATACTGTTGGCGGTCCATAACAAACGACGGCTGAGACCTTTGTCTGCTGCTTGATGATGATGTCGGTCCTGTTCTTGAGAGAAGTGAGAGCTTTGCGTTCTTCGCGTGGGAGGTTGTCATGTTGTGGTGATGGGGTTATCTGAGGAGAGAACTTGTGAGTGACTGCTTGTACGTAGGTTTCAAGTGCCGGGACTCTATTCTTGGGAGGAACCCAGCTACTTTTTCTGTCGGAAAGGTTATGGGGCAGAAGGGGGTTCATCGACGAAGAACTCCTTGAGACGAATGGTACGGTAGAACCTGGAGAGATCATGGTTGAGTTCGATCTGGTTGACTTCAGGTGGGGTGGGCAGAACTTGAGACCTTTGGATAGAAGAGAGGATTCTGCTGGGGAGAGGGGAGAAGATGAGAGGTTAACAACTGTATGAGGTGAAACGTCTGTGTTGTTAGTGCGTTGTATGAATCTGCGGGTCCCTTGGCGTTTCCTGGAGAGATTGCCAATGTTCACGGTTCCGGCGTTGGAGGAGTTCAGATCTATGGGTAGAAGGCAAGATTCAATTTCATCATTGTATTTGAGCCACTGGCATCGGTACAGCAAGAGCGTAGATCATTTTCAGTCTGGTGAAGTCAACTGCAAATGAATCAAGAGAGAATACACAATGTTGAGAGAGTATGTTAATCAGCTGGACAGATGCTCTAAATAGGGTCTGATTTCCAACGTTTCTGCAGCTCGGGTGGGAGTGTGCCGAGAGAGGGGTTGCACTTGGGTAGGAGACCTGTGGGTATGATGCGACTGAGAGAGTAAAATCTGTAGTTATCCTGGTGGAAATGGTAGTTAAGGGCCTTGACCTTGCTTTCCTGAGTTGATGAAATAAGGATAGATGGTCAGACATGGTGTCAATGTAACAGAACAATGCAGAGAATAATAAAAAATAAAAAAAGAGCCAATTCATATCAAGGAAATGAGGGTTCAGCTGCGAGGTGTTTCGAAAGTTGTAAGCTGTGAGATAAGTGAAAGAAGACGTATGGAATTACAAACTATAGCAAATGCTGACAGAACGAAAAATAAAACAAAATTAAACAAAACAAAATAAAACAGACAAAGTAAACAAGGAGATCACTTGGAAGTGATACAACAGCAGAGCAATGAAATGAATATGGAAAATACTGCTGAAAACTGCTTGTCTACTAAAAATCGCCAATGTGATAAAATGAGAGTCGTAATACAGCCTAGCTTTCGATGCTAGCAGAATCTTCGTCAGGGCACAAATGACAGTAACTACAGAAAAAACACAGAATATATACCAACATAAACACATGTATGGAATGGGGGTTGGAAAGAGGAAAGGAGGCGGAGACACAAAACAATGAAAGCAACTGTGAGTGGGTGAGTGTCAGGACTGCTAGACCAATCAGGTAAAAACAGGCATGGGGTGGTCCTTAACATTTCAAATTAGTTGGAATTATAAGGGTTACCACCACCCAAAATAATATTCTTATTATAGAAGGTAACATCTTTAGTATTCCATTCCTTCAACAAGTTCACAAATATATGTTTTCAGAAAAATATATTAATTGGAAAACGCATCACCATTCGCAACCATGCGTTCATGCGGTCTGAATTGTGTAGACTATATGCGTGCAGAGTCAAAGCGCTCTGTGCAGAGCGAACGAATCATCCGGGATTCTATTGACGTACGCGTAAAAAAATTGGCGCACTCGCAAATGCTTGGCCCGTGTGGAACCAGGAAATAGCATTGGTTCCGTAAGTGATGGAAATTAATTGCTTTGTTTATGAATTATGCAACCCTTTGAAAAAATGTTGGGTATCTATTTGATATCACAAAAACAGTACCAAAACATATAATAATGTGTTGTCCTTTGCCTGGTGTCCCCTTTAATGCTTACTTCATAATTTAGGCATTTTATTTTGGGTGTCGTTTTGAGTATAATATTCAAGAAGACGGAAATCACCAACGATTACTTATATTATGTAATCTACTTTGATATGAATTATGTTGAGTGATATACAATACTCAAAGAACGCTGCGAATATCTTATACATGTACCTTGTCCTTGCAAGTCACTCATATAGTTTTAAAGGACTTATGATTTAGAACCGAAATTAACTTTTACTGGGATGTTTTTTGTTTACAGAATCTATTGATGAACACGCATTTAGATGTGTATGTGACTTATAGTCTTTGAATTAACTGTTACTTTATGTGTATTGTATTATTGAGGTTTATTTAAGAAACATGGGATCCAGATGTATAGATCATTATTAGATGTCATATTCTTAGATTTATAATCTTTGGGATGTTATGCTTTTCTCTATTTCATGTACATGTTGGCTAAACTGTTCTGTATACAAGATATTGCCTTAGTTGTGTGATCAGTTTATAATTGGATGAAGTTCATGTTTGTTATGTATACTCCGCAAAAAAAGAAACTGGACACTTGTATAAGTTGAAATATTTCATATTAATTGTCGATAAAGTGTACATAATCATATATTCAAATTAAAGGAAATATAGTCCTCTACATGCAGGGTATAACTTTAAAGGTGTAATCGTTCATGCATGAAATTGCCATGGTCAAATAACAATAGCAAGGTCTGTTTTCAAAAATAGCAAAACAATGGAGGATCACACCATTCGACTGAAATGATAGTAAGCGTTTCACTTGAAACAAGATGAGCGGGGCAAGTAAATTATGACATTATTCAACTTTATTGTTATGAACAAACTCTGGAAATACAAATTTGTCAATAAAAATAGGGCCAGGTTTGTGAGAGCATTATCATACTGGTCTGTATTAGAGGCATGACGCTTGTCCATTTCATGTGTCCCTGCAATTTTAACCATATTTACCTAGAGAAATGTCATGTTAAAGACTGCCCAACTGTTTGACCAGGGTGACTTCAGGTTTCGAAGATCTTTGGACTACGGTAGAATCTTGAGAAGAATTTATACCATTTTCATGCTGAAATAAGGGCACAAAACTGTAGTTTTGACAAATAAAGCTTTGCCATGGAATTCCCAATGTTTGTTACTTTTGGATGAAAATAACACCTATAACGTTCACAATTTGTCTTCATTTATACTCTTTATTTGAGATGAAGATAGAAAAGGTCACATTTGTAATGAAAAATTATGCCATCTCATGAATATAGCGTTTTAGATATGCTTATCAAACATTCATATGGTGAGTGGATGTTCCATTTTTGCTATTTTTGAAAAACAGACCTTGGTGTGGTTAATTGACCGTGACAAGTCATGCATGAATGATTTCAGCTGGATTTTATGCGAATATTGAAGAGGGTAATTTTATCTTTAATTTGATATACAATATCATATATTTTTATCGTTAATGAATACAGAAATATTTTGGTCTATACAAGGTGTCCAGTTTCTTTTTTTGCGGAGTATATTATGATACAAATTCATGTTTTACAAGAATGTAGATATAACACAAAATGCTTTTTCGTATGAAATATTACTACATACAAAATAAAAAAATACTTACTTATCTCACTACTCTCTATGTGTACGCTTGCTTGAAGTGTAGTTATCTTATAATACATTTTATTTGTGAAGTTATTTTGAGGAACGGATCCCAGATGTCGTGATCATGATTGGATTGTAATCTTACAGCATATACCCTGACACACAAAGTGTTATGTGGAATTCTCTTTTTAAAAATAGCTGCAAGCTTACTTGAATATTATTAGTTGTATGTAAGTTTTCTTTGGGAAGCCATTAGTTTGTAGGGACCCCATCTGCCGGATCATGGTCTCATGTATGATGTATTCTGTGCGACAATATGTATTTTTCTATTTTATGAACATGTTGGCTATAAACTAATCTATTAAGAAAGATCTGGGCTTATCTTTATTGATTGATGTATATTTAGAGGAACTGTATGCTTGTAATGTACATGTAAATCAAATAAAATAAATACATTCAGTTTTACTTGAATTTTAAGATGTTGATTTTACAGACACGACGTGCCCTGTAGATGTATGTTGGACTCGGACACGATATTTTTTGTCAGTACTAGCTGGCTCGCCATCGACGAGAGATGTATGTTAAGTATGTAATCTTACAGCATATACCCGGGACTCACAGTGTTATGTGGATTTTTTTTTTTTTATAGCTGCAAGCTTACTTGAATATTATTAGTTGTATGTAAGTTTTCTTTGGGAAGCCATTAGTTTGTACGGACCCCATCTGCCAGGATCATTAGATCAGTGTCTCATGTGAGATTTACAATGTATATCTGTGCGACAATATGTATTTTCTATTTTATGAACACGTTGGCTATAAACTAATCTATACAAAGATCTGGGCTTATCTTTATGACTGATGTATATTTAGAGGAAGTGTATGCTTGTAATGTACATGTTAATCAAATAAAATAAAATTGATTCAGTTTTACTTGAATTTTAAGATGTTGATTTTACAGACACGACGTGCCTGTAGATGTATGTTGGCCTCGGACGCGATATGTTTAGTGTCAGTACTAGCTGGCGCCATCGACGAGAGATGGCGCAAGACAACTCAACGCGCTCTGACTATTAATAATTCATAAGCAGCGATTTAGGCCACGGATTTAAAACTTCAGTGAAAACTGTGCATGATACATTACTATATGAACCGTATGAATATTTTCATGATTTTGTTGGTGGAATGGACAACTAAAAATGTTACCCTTTTATGTATAACAATATTATTTTTTGGGTGGTGGTACCCTTTAATTGCAAGCACATTTTCGCGCAAGGAACGACTTATTTTTGTAACATAATTTTAACTTTACGTCGAGATATGTTTTAATAGAATGCATGCCTGCGACATGCCTTTATACATGGTAGATATGTACGTAAACTTACAACGTACACAACAGGTGTAATCAACTGTATTTGTCTTGAACATTTTATTTGTAGTTGTTTAATTTGAGTATTGAATCACAGATGCCATGATTCTTATCTGTCAGCGATTTTGTATAATATGCTTTCATTATAAGAGACGAATATGCATTTCTCTATTTTATGATCATGTTGAGTGAATGATTTGTATTACTTTTTATATTGCTATGATTACTTTATGATGGAAATACGTTAAAGAGAGATTAACAATTACTTCCATAAAGTTGTTTACAAAATGTTATCTACATCAGCAGGCTATTTGCGTAAATGTGCTTGAAATATTACAAAATTAAAGTATTCGTGATTCTCTCTTTATACTAAAGATGAAAAGTTGCCTAAATAATTATTTCTTCATAACATTTTATTTTGTGTAGTCTATTTTTGTTTTAAATATCTCAGATGTCGTGATTATTGATAGTAATGGCCCGGTCAGATATCAAACAGATATCGGAAAAGTATGCCCAACGAATAGACAATTTGCGAAATTTAATTATCCGTTGATGAAAGTCGTCTCCATTGCTTCATGTACAAAACATAGAACAACGTACATCACTGGACAAGGAACGGACAAGAAACGTATAGAACGGATGGAACATTTAGCTCTCCGTTTGACATCCGTTTGCGCAATCCGTGATATGTGACCGGGCTTTAGCAATGGTATATATGAAGGGAAGACAATTTCTTGTCCAACAACATTTTTTATATCACGTAATTCTTATTCAGTTAATGTTTCTTTTCCTCCACTTTTTCTTACTAGTTTGTTTTGGTTTCCCTCACCATATCATTACCGCTAAGTTATATTTCCATAATACTCTTTATATCCACATTCAGTGTCATATATATCTGCATATTATATAGACGAAGTACCGTAAAAGTTTGACTAGAGGCGCTACTCTGCCGTCCCATGACAAAAGGAAGCAACTCTGTGGAATGAGTTTCTTAGTAAATGTATGTTTGCACGTATGTATGTCTGTGTGCATATATTTGTGTGTGTTTGTGTGTGTGTGTGTGTGTGCGTACGTGTGTGTGCGCCGCGTGTGTGTGTGTGTGTGTGCGCGTGTGTGGTATGTGTGCGTTTGTAAGTGTGTGTGTGCGTGTGTGTGTGTGTGTGGCTGTGCCGTTGTGCGTGTGTCTGTGTGTGAGTGCGTGTGTGTGTAGGTGTGTCTGTGTGTTTGCTTGTGGGTGTGTGGTATGTGTGTTTGTGCGTGTGTGTATTTGTTTGCGCGTATGTCTGTATGTGTGCGTATATATGTGTGTGTGTGTGTGTGTGTGTGTGTTTGCATGCGTGTGTTTGTGTGTGTGTATGTGTGTGTATGTGTACGGTTGTGCATGTGTGTGTGTGTTTGTGTTGGTGTTTGAGTCATTGGCAATGCCAGGTAAAACAACATTTCATCAAGTTAATCATTTTCTGCAAATTCCCCACACAAAATTTTACATGTGGGACAATAATAAACACATAGCATCAGAAATTGTGCTGTGAAAAAAAAGAAAACGTTATATTTTTTATTCACAGTCCAGCATTTTGATTGATAAATGAAATGGGTTTTAAATGTATATATATACTTCAGTCAAAATACACTAAACGTTTCCTTCAGATGTGCAAACAGATCAGCGAATTTCAGCATTTTCTGTATCAATTCTGGTGCAGTGGTTGACAGACATTCAAGGAGAAAAGTGAGCTTGCACTTAGGTGCGCTCTGATTGGCTGATTGGGAGATCAATGCACACATGCCACTTCCATGATGATAGGTGATTGGCTGATTGAGTTGCTTCCTTTTGTCAGTGTTTTATGAGGAAATCTTTAGAGTTGCTTCCTTTTGATATATCTATATTTCGGAAATTAGGGGTCATGTGACCTCAATTTATTCACCATCATGTAGAGCATACGAAAAATACACCAAATCAAGAAAAAAGTAGATTTTGATAAATTCAGAGTTGCTTCCTTTTGTCATGGGACGGCAGTACTGGTTTAGAAGAGTATCAATAGCGCCAGCAAACATCCAAAACGATCCAGTATAATGAATATGTATCTAGCCTTTTGTCAACGATCTTCGAGCCGGTCTAAATGAATATTCATGATAGCATTATCACGCAAAGTTAGAAAAGATGACGTTACTAAGGGTTGAAATCCAATCAAGCAAGCAGAAAAGTAGCTCTTGGGTCGGTGGTTGGTGCAAATCAGGATAAAGGTCAAATTGCATCACGGTATGAAGAGTCGTAGGTTCAAGACGCACTGGATAAGTGATTTTTTTTTTTCATAGGAAATTTTGTTTTAACAGATGGGCAATTCCACGCCAAAGTGGACATAAAGTGGAGACATCAAATGAGGATTATTTCTGATCTTGTTTATTTTTTCTGATTATTTTTTCATAAATCATTATCACATAATGATATCTTTCAGTTTACATGATTACAAAAAATATTGGGCATCTCCTGATAGGAGAAACAGACCCATACATGAAACTATACACATGGGACTACACAGTGCCTATTTCTAGATTTCTTCATTTTTGCAATCCTTTCTAGTATTTTTCTGTTTTAAGGTACCAAATTGGATGATTGAATATAACAATATGTGTTCAGATGAAAATTTCAGTCTTTTGAGTGCTCTAAAGTATATTTTTAATGAATCAAAAACTCTGTCCTTCCGTACTGTCCTTCCGTTACCGAACAGTGAAGCAATTAACTTCTTGTAATTAATATACCAATAGACATATTTTTTTCAATAAGTGTTGTAATACTCTTTGAACATACGGAATGGACTATGAGCCAATATAACATATTATTACACATACAGGCTAGTTTTCCGATTCAATAAATCATGTATTTTTTTTTCCGTCTCGGTTTGTCAGTCATAGCGTTCATTATTGTTATGATATTACCATC
>JBAMJV010011008.1:0-134558 GCA_037951105.1 Echinarachnius parma | reverse complement strand
GACAATGTGTAAACAACAATAAACCAAGATAATGAAGCTACATGTGACTCTGATGCACGCATCACGAGGAATGAAATCATTAACAATATAATACTACAATGGTAACAGTACAATTGCTCCATGCAGATTGTCTGTTGGTATTTTAAATTATATTGTATGTAAAACCTTAAAGGGTGACTAAATAAAAATTAAAAAATGCTTTGGTTGATCTATGATAATGAATACATCACATATCTGTTGACTATTTGATGTACATTTTTGTCATATTTTTTATATTAATTTTTCTATTTATTTTTTCTACCTGCTCAGCTTCACCCCTGAAAAACCCTGCCAGAAGCTATTGTCTTGACTTCTCTGACCTCACAATACCATTCCATCAGTCAGCTAGATGAACAAAAGACATTGGTATGTCAACTGACCACCAGTTTTAAGCTGTTTACAATAGTATTGTAAGCTTTATACAATGCCCACTCACCATGAAAAGAAGGTTTCAATGAAATACGGTACTCAGTGGGTGAGAACATATCTTTTGTAAATGTTTATCTAGCTGATCGGTGGTTGAATGGTATTGTGATGTCAGAGAAGTCAATTGTGTAGGTTTTTTTTAGGGGTGGATCTTAGCAGGTAGAATAAAAATAATAGAAAAAATAATAGAAAAAATATGACAGAAATGTACATGAAATAGTCAACAGATATGTGATGTATTCATTATCATAGATCAACCAAAGCGTTTTTATTTTTTAATTTAGTCACCCTTTAAAGGACCTAAAGAATACAACGTACTTTGACACTTATTCCATAGTTGATGACTTGAAACGTCGGTCTGCCGAAAAAAAATCCATGAAAATAAACACAGTAGTGATTTAAGACTAATTTCCTGATGCCAAATCTCACTTAGCAGCCAGTTTACGCCCCACCCACATTTAGGGTCCGGAATCGGCAGCGTGATTGACAATTCATTGGCTTACGTCATGACGCGTCATCTACAGAATTTAGTTCACTAGTCCGTTCTTTAGATGTCGTCATATTTTGGCGATTTAAAAGGGGCGTTCCCAGAATCCCAGGACAATTAGATATTTACTAATTACCCCAAAATTGATTGATTTCATGAGAAATGACTGCCAAATTATTTTTCCTCGGGAAACATTACGTATAGAGAGCCGAATTGTGAAAATTAGGCCATCTAGACGCTGTAGTTCCTTTAAATTTTCGCCCCCTTGAACCCCCCCCCCCCCCCCTTCATTGATCAAAATTGCAATTGTTGATGAGTCATCACACAGAAAAATACATGTTTTTCTGATTTTCCAAGGATCATAAACTTAGAGACAGAAGACAATCTGAGAGGTTAAAGGGGTAGTACAGTTTTGGTAAGGCTGAACTTTAGTAACCAAAACCTGCACAGTAACATTACAAACTAATATTTATATCCCCACCATGCTCGAAAGGTATACAAAAATACAAACGACTAAGTAAAAAGCCTGTTATCATTCAAAAAGCGCCATTAAAACACAAGAGGGCGCTCACTAATAAGGCATTGGTTTCAACCATTTTTCATACAAAATTATGTGTGATGTTTTGTTGAAATAATGATTAAATAGAGAGATCATCAACAACTATTTAAAAACCGCTTTTGAAAATTTTTGAAAAAGTGTAAGCATTTTAAAAAAAAATTTTCAAAAAATCATTGTATTTATTTGGGGCCGATATAAATACGATCGGATATATATTTATTGATATTTCAGCCATTTGTGAACCGATTTTGACCAAATAAAGTTTATTCTGCCATTGAAATTGCATGTTCTTTCAAATTCGACACTCGGTTTTTCATTACCTCACGAAAAAATTGTGTTGTGCAGCGCCCTCTCTATCAAAACTGTACTACCCCTTTAAGAATAAACAGGAAGTATGTTAAAATATTTATTGTGTGTTGATTAGAATGCTTAGGGGTTATTTGATCAATGCTTTTATGCATACGATTTTACGATTTTGATTATTGCCCTGACATCCAATTTGTATTGCTCCCTGGCTATCGGGCTAGTGTAAGCCACGTTCATGTTTATGAGAAATACATGAATTAGTCCGACTATAAGTAGAGACATATATACACATATTTTTAAAATGGGAAACAAATATCCAATTAAAAAAAATCAAATCTTTTATTTTAAACTGACATTTAGTGGAACACTGGATGCTTCTAAAGTGCAATATGTCTGTGTGCTAGTGATCATGATGTCAGAGTAGTAATCAGGAGGTTGTGGGTTCCACGTCTACATTGAGCATCCAATGTTTAACTTATTTATGTTGGTGAAAGGCAAAATACCAAACACAAAATATTTGAACTAATTTTTAATTTACTCTCCACTTTCATAAAAAACAATAGCATACAAATTTACAAATACATGTACATACAATAATACAAAATAACACATCATACATTGCAAAAAACAAGTTAAAAAAAGAAAAATCAAGGTAGAGCCAGATAATATGAAGAGTGGAAGGATCATCTGGAAGTTACAAAGAACTTATTCATAGATATTCCTGATGGCAAGGGAACAATTGGTAAACAATGAAAAAAGTTATTACAGAAGAAAGAAAGAAGAAAAATATATAAGTACATGTATGTCTTCTTTATTTCTTATACTTTTAGGTTACGTTGAGAAAGAAGTCAAACTTGCCGGCGTCAAAATTCAGGAGAACCTGTCATTCATCCCCGCCCCCCTTCCAAAGGCAATGATTGATTTAGAGGTAAGTATTGTATAGTGTAGTATATAGTACTAGCACTTGCCCGCTTGCCCCAGGCAAGTACAAATTGGTGTCGGGCAAGTAAAATTTCATAAATGGTCTAGTTTGCCTGCCCGATCGGGCAACTAAATAATTGTTTAAGTACGAGAGACCAATTTATTAATTTTATATGTGTAGATCTCATCTAGAAATATAAGAGGGCAAGTTATTTTAGATAGGGGCAAGTAAAAAAAAATTAAATTATGATTTTACTTGTCCGAATGGGCCAGTACAGAAAAATGTTAGTGTGGTGGCTTGTATATAATGCTAGAACTTTTTTTCTTCCTCCCTTCATGCAAGAAAGAATATTTTCACATTTGGTGACTCATAGCACACATTGTGTGGCCGGTGGCCCCAAATCAAAGGAAAATTTTTAAAGATAAAAACAAAACAAAAAACAATTGAAAATTAATCTGTTGTAATTATCCATTAACTCGATAGTAGTTTTGGGGGGAGAAGGTAATGTTTAAATTGTTCTAATACCCTGTACCCTGCCCCCTACCAAACCCTTGGTTGATTTTGAGGTAAATATTATGCAATGTAAGTCCAGACAATATCTTAAGTACAAGCATAGCTTAGACCTTTTAATCATGGACCTTATCATTTTGTTGAATTTCTTATGGCCATTAAAAATACCCATTTAACCTACTTTCATTCCATAATGTTATCCTTTTGGAAGTAGTACAATCAAATTTCGTCATCTAGCAAGACCCTAAATGTCCATAAATAGAGAGGAAGTTTCTATTGGTTTAATTTAACCACAAGGCTTCCCATTGTTTTGCCACTCTATACTTTCACTTTCATCCTGGAAGTAAAACATTAAACAAAAAAGTACCATGACTGTTTATTCGTGATATTCGTGATATTGGTGTTAAATTAATATGAACACGAAAGTGCTACATTTAATGGTATCATATGATCATAAACTTAAAGATATAAACAAATCTGAATATATTTTACAATAAACGGGAAGTGTGTTGAATTATTTTAATTGTGTTGTGCTAAGAACGTTTTGGGGTTATTTGATCAATGTTTTTTACGCTTGACCTCAGACCTGTTCTACCTTTAAAGGAACTACAGCGTCTAGACACCTTATTTTCACAATTAGGCTCTCTATAAGTAATTTTTCATCAAGAAAAAGAATTTGGTAGTCATTTCCCATGAAATCAATCAATTTTGGGGTAATTAGTAAATATCTAATTGTCCTGGGAACGCCCCTTTTAAATCGCCAAAATGTGACGTCATCTAAAGAACTTCGCCCCGTACACGACGCCTCTCTAAAATCTGTAGATGACGTAAGCCGATGAATTGTCAATCACGCTGCTGATTTTGGACCCTAAATGTGGGCGTGAGATTTGGCATCAGAAAATTAGCCTAAAATCACTACTGTGTTTATTTTCATGGAGTTTATTTCGGCAGACGTAGTTTACAAGTTATCAACTATGGAATAAGTGCCAAAGTACGTTGTATTCTTTAGTTCCTTTTTAAAATTAGGGGCAGTAAAATCATTTCCTCTCAATTTGTATATCGCCCAAAAATGGTGCCTCAAAATTTAATTTGTTTGTAAACGGTCTACTGTCTATCAATTTTAGGCTAAAAACTTAATCTTGTGCTAAAGTTCCCTTGACCTCTTGACCTTTGAACTTGTCTGTATCCTAGGCAACCTGTGAGAAGACTGAGAATGAACTGAGAGAGGTCAACCAGAACAATGAAGTCCTCCAGAGGAACTACCTGGAGCTGAATGAGCATCAGATGGTCCTGGAAAATGCCCAGGACTTCTTCTCACATACAAATGTAAGTTTATTTAAAGGGGACCACCAGGCAAAGAACAACATATATGTTTTGGTACCGTTGTGTGATATTAAGCTCAACAGTTTGCAAAGGTTTGTGTAATTCATACACAATACAATTAATTACCCTCACTTACAGAACCATCATGACCTGATGGTTCCATATGCGCCAAACGTCTGAGAGTGTGCCAATTCTATTCAAGCGTACGTTTGGAGACAATAGAATCCCAGACGATTCGTTCGCCTTAGACAAAAGGTAGTCTTTGTATGCAAACCCTTTTAGCATGGTGATGCTTTTTCCGATTATACAATTTTTTTCTGGAAACATATTTTGTTGAACTTGTTGGTGGAATGGACTACTAAAGATGTTATCTTTCATTTTTAAGAATATTATTTTTGGGTGGTGGTACCCTTTAAGCTTATTGGTATAAAATACTCTGAGCTAGATATAATTATAGCGATGATGATGATGGAAAAAAAACATGGGGTCTCTGGGCGATCTAGCCCCCGAAATGCAAAAAAAAAAGAGCCCCCGTAAATTTCATCGAGTTCAATGTAAAACAAATTTTTAGAGTGGTATTTTCATGCAGGCGAGCTTGAAAAGTAGCCCCCCCCCCCCCCCCCCCAATAAATTGTATTTTTTCCCCCTCATAATTGTGGTCCTGCTGATGATGATGATGAACAGTTAGTAGTGGTGGTGATGGGGGAGGGAGGGGGGGGGTGGTATGATGATTGTGGTGGTGATAATAATGATGATGATCATCTATAATTATGCAATTATATTCTAAAAGGTACTTTCATATGTAAGTACGTTATTTTTTTATATTAGATAAACCAAGAAGCGGAGCAACACCTGATGGATGATGATCATGAACATCACAGCAGACAGGCTAGAGTAACACTAGAGTAAGTTCACAATGTCATAGCAACAACAAAATAGGATATTCACTGAATAAAATATTTTCATTTTGTTAAAGGGGAAGGAACACCTAGCCTTTTGACTTACTGGATGTGATGAGAGCATAACTCTTGTCATTTCTAGTCACCTATTTCCTCATGAATATTCCCAATAATGAAAATAATCAATATTTTATGGCCCACTGTCGTCTGCTTTCAATGCCAACAGGAGGCGGCCATTTCTTCAACTTCTCGCGGTGAAATGACGTGTCAGGCGGAGAACACAATAGCGGGTTACGATAATGCTATTGTGTTCTCCGCCTGCCACGTCATTTCACCGCGAGTAGTTGAAGAAATGGCCGCCTCCTATGGACATTGAAAGCAGACGACAGTGGTCCATAAAATATTGATTATTTTTGTAATCGGGAATATTCATGAGGAAATAAGTGACTAGCAATGATAGTAGTTATGCTCTCATCACATCCAGTAAGTCAAAATGATAAGGGTTAATTCCCCTTTAAAGAGAACCTGGGCCCGTATTTAATTACAATATGTAACCGGCTATAGCAAAACCCTGCACCTGTCCGTAAAAATCAAAATGTAGATTTCCATACCATTACAAAGGCCTCATTACAAGCTTTCATTTGATGCTTTGTTCTAACAAATTGGTCAAACATTGGCGAAGATATGATTGTTTCAATTTTACAATCGTAAGTCTTTTACACACTTAAAATGCCAATTTCTTCAAAACATGAATTACCGTCAAGTGCAGGGTTTTGCTATAGCCGGTCACATATATCGTCGCTGGGCTGTTAAAACCTCGTATCTCAAATTTTGGTGAAAATTACTTTTTTTGATAAATGTGAAGTTTAAGGTGTAATTCATCTTCTAATAACCACATGAGTTTTTTTTCTTCTTTTCTAATAAGCACAATTCATCTTTTTGAAAACCTCGTATCTCATTTTAGGATTTAGTTCGAAAACCTTGTAACTCAATTTCACGCCTTCCAAATTAATTTTCGTGCATTTCAACCATTTCATATTGAATTGATTATCAAACATAGTCTTAAATTCAAATAACATGGCCTACGCACATAATTTGTTAAAATAAGAATGTTTTTTCGCTCTCCTGAAAATTTTGTTTTTTGGGGATACAAGGTTTTAACAGCCCAGCGACGATATATCAGGCAGGGCTGCCCAAAAATTAGCTTCTGACCACTAAAATGTTTGAATGTCAAATTTGTCTTGCCCGACTGGGCAACCAAAGTTAAACCTTTTACGTTTTTTTTCCATTCTAGTTTTATAACAGGGGTGATAGCGAGGGAGAGAGTGCCCGCCTTCGAGCAGATGTTGTGGCGCGTATCCCGTGGCAACGTGTTCCTGAGATATCAGGAGATCCCCACCCCATTCAGGGACCCACACACGGTAGGTCGATTTAGGGACTTTTTGTTTGCATGTTCACGTGGTCACGTCACGATAAAGCCCCACCCCCCACGTTCACCCAAGGTTCAGTCAACCGGCTCAGTCGAGAGTTGAGCGATTTTGGCATTGGTACTGGGCTGAGACAGTTGGTCCAACAACGGGTGAACTTTGAGGTGGGGCCTCATCGTGACGTCATGCACGTTCCATGCACGTTTCTTTGTGTGTTGTAATCCAAGGGCTGATATGATTATGATGTTTTGATGGATGTGTTATGAGGATTGATTTCATTGTTTGCTGGCTTGCTTTAGGTGCTGATTGGCACAGATGTTGTATTGTGTAACTTGTATCTGTATAAATATTTTGCGCTTATATCTACTGCTGACCGCTGTTTAGGTAGGTCCTATTTAACCTAAACACTCTTTTCTCCACAGCTTATTACCGATAGATATACAAATGTAAATTCAGAATTGCTTATTTTGCTCAGAAAAAGCAGCACAGGGGTACTGGCAAAGAGAGAGTTTAACATCCATATATTCTGTGGATAGAAGGTCACACTTCATACAGTACTTGCTGGATTTTTCCTGTGAATTTCCCCGCAGCCCCCTTCTAGTGGGTTCTTCTATCATGATTTTACTGATAATGGTAGTATTTTTACTAGATGATTACAATGTTCATCCTTGCTTACTTTGGCAGGGGAATGAGATTCACAAGTACTGCTTCATCCTGTTCTACCAAGGCAGCCAGCTCGCTATGAGAGTCAAACGGATCTGTGAAGGGTAAGTCGGGGGGTGACACAACCACTAGTCCTCTTGCCCGGGGGCTAGTAAAATTGTTTAAATTCTGTCCAGCAATAATTGACAACAAAATGACAGATTGAGAATGAAAACAAACCTGTACTTATTTCATGTCTCAATTCTCATTCCAATTTGCAGATTTGATCAATAAAAAAGAGTAAGATTTTGAATAGTAGACAGTTTGGACCAGTAAATTTGTTTTATTTTGGGCTACCAAATATCGAGAGGAAACAAATTTTACTTGCCCAGCCAGACCACTAGCAATAGCAGTATAGAGCTATCACTCAACCCTCACAAAAATAAAACATTACTTAATTCATTCAGGACTATTAAGTTCACAGTGCTGACACCAACCAATCAATATCGTATACTAGATTATTTTCCTCAACAGGAATTTTAAACCAGTTGAAATAATGTCCAATAGTAAGCATTAGCAGCAGTAAAGCCGGGTAGCAACATCTGATGTTCACAAATGGTCACAAATGGTTGTCCTCATGGACGTTCATAAAATTTGTATATGTTATGTCTTGTTAAAGGGATCTAGAAACATTGTCCAAATCCTCAAAACTTACTTGGAACTCTAGCAGTTCTCTCATACCTTGTTGTATTCGTATTAACAATAGAAGCATGGGACAGGTTTCGGTTTTTCAAATTTCCCTTTCGTTAAAAATATATTTACAATCAAATTGTTCATATTTTTAACTATCCACTAGATAGTCATAACCATGTACAACGTCAGTGCAATGAGTTAGAGAATAACACTTTGCATTTTCCGCTAATTACTCAGCCATAAAACATCCATTTAACGTGAAATTTCCGCACATTACTCAGTGGACATATCAGATCACAACACATTGCATCAACCATTCATCACTTTTTGCACATGTCAACAAAGTAAACTAGATCCCTTTAATTTTGGTCTATTTGAAATACAGGTTCCGAGCATCCCAGTACCCCTGCCCAGAGGATTACAACGAGCGCCGGGAAATGTCGCAAGGAATAGCGATCCGGTTACAGGACCTGCAAATCGTAAGAGAACCTTTAAATTATGATTGAATTCAAACATAGAGGAAACTGACCAGAAGTATATAATATAAATGAAAAGTTAGCAAAGAAAATGGAGCTTCCCCGGAATTCGAACCAGAGACCTCCGGATTAAATTATGATTGTTTAGAAATCTAAATTTGAAGCCTACATTTCAACTCCTGACTACACCAAAGTCACGTGATATTCTTATCCTATCTTTTGGACCTGTGTATTCTGGGCCATCTCTTTAGTTTTCAAAGGCTCTTGAGGACATGTAAGGCACTAAGGTACTTTACGCCCTGTGTATTTTGTCACTAAGTAATTAACATCGCATTATGTTATGATTTTAGTTAGTTTTGAAAGATATGAATAATATGAATAATAGAAAACGATCGTAGCCAAATGGACAACCATAGCCACAATGTACTTGCCCAGATGAATGATCATAGCCAACAGATACTAGCATCTGGGGCCATTGATCTTTTGTCTTGGTCTTGGTTGGCCATTATTCAACTTTGACCTTTAAAATAAAGCATTATTTTATTCATAGTAATACAATGATAGTTATGATCTTCTACTTTATTTAATAGGTTCTTGCTCAAATAGACGATCATCGCCAACGCAAACTCAAGGCCATCTACCACACCCTCAACATGTTCGACTTTGATTTCATAAAACAATATCGATCTAGATAATAAAAGGATAATTGTTATTTAACCATGATTAGGTTCTGGCTCAAATGGATGATCATCGCCAACGGTTATTAGCCTCCGCTGCCATAAACCTGTGGTCGTGGTTGATCGAGGTGCGCAAACTCATGGCCATCTACCACACCCTCAACATGTTCAACTTTGACTTAGGAAACAGTATCTGGTCTCAAAAAGAACGATAATCATAATCTGGATAATAAATGGATTATTTTATCATGATTAGGTTCTGGCTCAGATGGACGATCATCGCCAACGGTTGCTAGCCTCTGCAGCCATCAATCTGTCCTCTTGGTTGATCAAGGTGCGCAAACTCAAGGCCATCTACCACACCCTCAACATGTTCAACTTTGACGTGACGAGCCGCTGCCTCATTGGAGAATGCTGGTGTCCCGCCGATGAATTGACAAACATCAGGCTTGCTCTCCAGCGGGGAACGGTAAGCATTTTTAGGATTGTAGGAGACGGATCAATCATCATCAAAAGAAGGATAGAAACATTAATTAATCTCTGAAAAAGAGCAATTTTGAATAAAGCTTATATAGCTATACGCCACCATACTCCTCCCCCGCATAATGGATGCTTACATTGAAGTCCTGAATTGTCCTTTTCAGGACTACACGCTCTAAAAAGAAGAAAAGAAAGATGAAATCACATGTGTTATGTGTAAAACTCGTAGTTTTAAACATCGTTTGAAGATATGCAATGTATTCAAACAAGCAGTCTATTTAATCATGTAGATAAATAGCATCTGTTAATTAATGATGATAACTTCATGAAGTAATGAGTTATTCCCCTAAACAGCATTGTTGTCATGTAATGGTGATGTCACAGTGTTCTACATTTTCCTGCTTTAACAATTACAATGACTATAACAATTTTACACATGTTGTCTGATATCAATAAATACTGAGTGTAGACAGATTTCTAATAGGGGTATTACATCATACTAAATCATAGTACACCATAAATGAATTTCATAAAAGAAGAACATGTATTTAACAGAAGAAAGTTTAAAGCTATGTTCCTCCTTTAAAGTTTATAGCCAATGGTTATTGGTCCTTTTTAACATTTGGATACCAATTTGTATTTGTTTGCATTTTGTTCCCATAGCAAAATAGTGGCTCAACAGTGCCTTCCATTCTGAATCGCATCATGACTAAGGCAGAACCTCCCACTTTCAACAGGACTAACAAGTTCACACTAGGTTTCCAAAATATCATTGATGCGTATGGTGTTGCTACATACAGAGAAGTTAACCCAAGTAAGTAAATCCTTGGTATGCTGGTCCTTGAGAAATTATGTAATGCATGGAAGCAAAGAATTGCTCTTAGACAGCATTGCTTCCAGACTCAGAATAGTGTTTATACTGACTCACATCAACACCAAGGCAGAACCCCCAACTTACAACGGGACTAACCGGTTCACACTAGGCTTCCAATATATCATATCCATTCCTTGCCATTTTTATATTCTTCATATTTATATTATAGGTACATGTATGTAAATATTGTATTGTCTTTAATTATTGTAGTGTATATCTTAATTACTATAACATGTTGGGTGCCCTTACTCGACAAGCTGTATGCTTCTTATAGGTGCTACCTGTTAATTGTAACTGTACAAATTTGTATCTGATTTGTATCTGAAATAAATGTTGAATTGAATTGAATTGAATTGTAATCTCTCCCTTCTCTATATAATATGTTGATAAAATATTGTTGATTTTCTTCTCTCTCCCAAAGCTCCGTTCATCATCATAACGTTCCCGTTTCTGTTTGGTGTGATGTTCGGCGACGCGGGCCACGGTCTGATCCTAGCTTTGTTTGGCCTGTGGCTCATCGTCAAGGAAAAGAGGCTCAAGTACTCCATGGGCAATGATGATGTAAGAAACATTCTATTCTTAACTCTTTCAACACCAAGATTATGCTAGTATTCTCCTCAGGGAGTTGAGAAAGTGTGCAATATTTATGATAATAATAATAGGTTTGATTTATATAGTGCTAATTGTCATGGCAAAGAGATTCAAATAATCATTGGGCAATGATGATGTAAGACACATACTATTCTTTACTCTTAGTTTATGCTCCATGGGGAGATTAGAAGGTGTGCAAAATAATTTTCAAGGAAAAGAAACTCAAATACTCCATGGGCAAATAAGATGTAAGACACATACAAGTTACCTTTAGTTTCAATACCAAGAATTTGCTTATATGCTCCGTGGGGAGTAATGAAGGTGCGAAAGATAAATGTCAAGAAAAATAAGCTCAAGTAATCCATGGGCAATTACAATGCAGGAATTATTTTTTTTATTTTATGGGGCTACTTTTTCAATCTGAAGCATATCACAAAATATTTGACATAATACCCTATGGTATTTTTAGGGGCTACCTACTGAAATTAGGGGGCAAATTCGCCCTCAGCCCCTGTATATTTCCTACCCTGGGCAATGATGATGTAAGACACATACAAGTTACCTTTAGTTTCAATTCCAAGAATATGCTTATATGCTCCTTGGGGAGTTTAGAAGGTGTGCAAGATAATTGTCAAGGAACAGAGACTCAAATACTCCATGAGCAATGATGATGTAAGACACATACTATTCTTTACCCTTAGTTTCAATACCAAGAGTATGCGTATATGCTCCGTGGGGAGTAATTAAGGTGCGCAAGATAAATGTCAAGAAAAATAAGCTCAAGTAATCCATGGGCAATTGCCGCAATGATGATGTAAGACACATACAAGTTACCTTTAGTTTCAATACCAAGGTGCGTATTATAAATGTGAAGGAACAGAAACCCAAATACTCCATGGGCAATGAAGATGTAAGACACATACTATTCTTTACCATTAGTTTCAATACCAAGACGTCCAAGAGTATGCTTGTATTCTCCTCAGGGAGTTTAGAAGGTGTACAAGATAATCGTCGAGGAAAAGAGTCTCAAATTCTCCATGGGCAGTGATGATGTAAGACACATACTATTCTTTACCATTAGTTTCAATACCAAGACGTCAAAGAGTATGCTTGTATTCTCCTCAGGGAGTTTAGAAGGTGTGCAAGATAATTGTCTAGGAAAAGAGTCTCAAATTCTCCATGGGGAATGATGATGTAAGACACCTACTATTCTTAATATCATTGTGAAGCACTAATATGATTATCATATAGGACGCTAAATTGAGTTATATATTTGTATGAATCCTTTCAATACCAAGAGTATGCTTATATGTTCCTTGGGGAGTAAAGAAGGTGCACAAGATAATTGTGTATGTTTGAACTGTGCCTGAACATCTTGGGTAAATATTATGTTATTTTGTATTAAGAGATAACATATGTTACCAATCATGTTATGTACTATACAGGGTGGCCAACAAAAAACAGAATTGAATACTTGCCATGATATAGGAGCATAGTGACTAGGCTCATTGGATAGGGAATCTTTTACAACGAAGAATGGTACCAAGAACAATCATTTTGGTCAAGTAGTTTTTGTTTTATGGCCTCTTTAGTGACACCATGCCAGTTTCCAATTTGTGTCACTTTCTACAATGTTGGTGCCTGATAAATTGCCAAACTAGTCATTCTGCTTCTTTGTTATGGGAAGTATCCCATTCTGTTTTGGGGGGGACACCCTGTATAGAAATTAAAAAAACATAATGATCATCTACAACAGAGTATAAGTATTCTGGCTTAGGTCAACAATGATTTGTTAATATTATGAGCAACAGAGTATAAATATTCGAGCTTAGGTAAGCAATTTTCATGATTGTTTCTTGTCTCGTTGATCAGATGTTCAGTCCGATCTACGGCGGTCGCTACCTCATCTTTCTCATGGGCCTCTTTTCCATCTACTGCTTCTCAAAATCTTTATACTTCTTCCATCTTCGGATCTCCCTTGCAATGCTAGAGATAAGAAGTTGCATCATTTTTCATGCAAACATTTCTTTGTGCGAGACTGACTTTACATTTATAACTCATCTATTTTGCAAAAGAATCTTTTTCCTCATATATCCACTCCTCTCTCTCTCTCTCTCTTTCTTTTAAAAGCTACTACATGGTGATACCCAAAACTTTTAACGGGTTAACAATTTGTATTATTGATTTGTTTTTTCTCTGATCAGATGTTCAGTCCGATCTACGGCGGCCGCTACCTGGTCTTTCTCATGGGCCTCTTCTCCATCTACTGCGGTTTCATCTACAACGACTGCTTCTCAAAGTCATTCAACATCTTTGGATCTGCCTGGAACAATGTGACTAACTGTACACAGTAAGTTCATGATTTAGTCGGATGAGAGTTAACCCGTTGCTTACGGGAACCGGGTGGGCTATGTACAAAGTCTATGGGCATTTCAGAATCTCAAAGTGAACGGGTTAAAAAGGCATGAAGGTTTTTCTTTTCTTTAGCTGTGCAGTCCTGTTGGTCAGATCCTTCTTCATGTCATGACAAATTTTTCAAATAATAATTATTTATAATTTGGGGAATATTTATACAAAATAAAGAGATTGACATTTGGTTTCTACAAAGGAAAGCAAACTTTCGACATAATCATCTCTGAAATGCGGCATCTCTCTTTCTTAACTGACAAATTGCAGATCTTTTGCAGGGTATTATTTTGTACTTTCTTTACAATGTGTTTGCAAAATCATGGTCTCATTTCTAACGACTGCTTCTCAAAATCATTCAACTTTTGTATCTTCCTTGAACAATGTTACCAACTGTTCAGAGTAAGCTTATGAATTGCAGGACCAGTATTCAATTCACCACTTAAATTAAATAAGAAACTCATTTACAAATCTACTGGGCTAAGAAATATACTTATGTTGTATACAAATGAAATCCCAGACTTCCAAGTGAAGCAAAAACTTTAGCAATTTACTCTTAACTAATAAGCAAAAAGTGAGATAAATATATAATAATATTCTCGATTTATATAGTGCCTAATATGATTGATAATCATCTCTAAGCGCTTTACAATTGATTAAATTGAAATTATAACAGAATTGCGATGTAGTAATTACAAGCTTGTTATTTATTTTCAATCAATTTGTCCTACCTCATTTCCTATATAGGGACCGTTTTGAGTATGGTGCCGATGAATCTGACACTATAACGCTCGACCCGAAGACCTGCTACAGTGGAAATCCATACCCCTTCGGCCTTGATCCGGTAAGAAATACATAATACAAGCCTCCACAATAACTTTTTTGTCAACTTGCCACTTCGGGCAAGTAAAATCATGAATTATTGAATTTTACTTGCCCGAACGGAAATTAACTTGCCCTCTAAAAACAATACTATGTGAAAAAAAGAGAAAAATTAATTGTGCTAAGTAGCTTGATCTGCTTGGCACATATCTCTCTTGTAGTTGCTTAGAAATGTTATTTGCACGATCGGGCAACCATATTAGACCATTAATGAAATTTTACCTGCCCAATGTCAATTTTTACTTGCCCCGGGCAACAGGGCAATTGCTAGTGTCAAGTCAAGCCTTGCATAATACACTCAATCCTGGTCTAGCGACCACCTGTCGATAAGACCAATATTGCATCCCTATATGGTATATATACTACGCACAAAAAGTTCCGCAATCGAGGTTTGCGCATTAATAACTTTTCTATTACGCTATTACCATTCATAAATTTGGTATCCTTGGAAAGCGTGAATTCTCCCCTTTACATTGATATAACATTTGCTATGAATATTTTATCATGGAATGTGCATTGCATCCAAATGTAGGGCAAAGTCAAAAGTGAAATGTTGCAAAATGCACTGATTTTGTCAACAGTGTGCCTTTCTTGGCGATGAGGGGTGAGGTGGTTATGGGCAATTCCACGGTAATGGAAGGACATTCAGACGCAATAATACTAATAAATACATAAATAAATAAATGAATGAATAAATTAATAAATAAATAAATGAATGAATAAATTAATAAATAAATAACTGGCATATTCCATGTAAATTTATTATAAAGACCATTTTGTATATATCCCTGGGGCAGTCTCTATTGACAGGTTAGACTGCACTTTCTTATTGTATTATATGAATATTCATAGCCGAAAAGAACAAACTAAACAGTTTTAATGAATATATTTTAAATTGTTATTAAAATGTGTTCACACAAAAATATGAAACCTGGAGAAATGCTGCCTACTACATAGAAAATCCATGCCTAGAGAATCTAACCAATACATACCTTTTATTTTGTTTAACATTATAGGGATATAACTATTATTCTGTGTTTTATTTTGTATTCAGTAGTCATACTTTCAGATTTTTCAATCTTTTAGAAATTTATGAAATTCACAGATATGGCAGCTTGCAGGCAACAAGCTGAATTTCGTCAACTCCCTCAAGATGCGTCTGTCAGTCATCCTGGGCATAAGCCAGATGATTTTTGGTGTCCTACTCAGTGCTGTAAACCATGTGTAAGTTCATACACTGGGTGTTTGTCAGATTGCGTTTGGTGTCCTGCTTAGTGCTGTAAACCATGTGTAAGTTACACTGGGTGTATTTCAGATGGTGTTTGGTGTCCTACTTAGTGCTGTAAACCATGTGTAAGTGTATACACTGTATGTGTTTCAGATGGTGTTTGGTGTCCTACTCAGTGCTGTAAACCATGTGTAAGTTACACTGGGTGTATATCAGATGGTGTTTGGTGTCCTACTCAGTGCTGTAAACCATGTGTAAGTTACACTGGGTGTATTTCAGATGGTGTTTGGTGTCCTACTTAGTGCTGTAAACCATGTGTAAGTGTATACACTGTATGTGTTTCAGATGGTGTTTGGTGTCCTACTTAGTGCTGTAAACCATGTGTAAGTGTATACACTGTATGTGTTTCAGATGGTGTTTGGTGTCCTACTCAGTGCTGTAAACCATGTGTAAGTTCATACACTGGGTGTATGTCAGATAGTGTTTGGTGTCCTACTCAGTGCTGTAAACCATGTGTAAGTTCATACACTGGGTGTATGTCAGATGGTGTTTGGTGTCCTACTCAGTGCTGTAAACCATGTGTAAGTTCATACACTGTGTGTATGTCAGATGGTATTTGGTGTCCTGCTTAGTGGTGTAAAGGTTGTGTAAGTTAAACTGGGTGTATGTCAGATGATGTTTGGTATCCTATTTAGTGCTGTAATCTATGTGTAAGTTATAATGGGTGTAATTCAGATGGTGTTTGGTGTCCTACTTAGTGCATAGTGCTGTAAACCATGTGAAAGTTACAATGGGTGTAAATTCAGACGGTATTTGGTGTAATGATCAGTGCTGAAAATCATGTAATGCTTGGTGCTAAAAATATATTTGAAAGTTCAAGGGGTGTATTTCATGATGATGACGACGATGACGCAACAAAGACTATGATAATGTTGATGATGATGATGATGATGATGGATGATGTTGAAAATGACATTGATCATGATGGCAATCAAGAAGAAGACAATGATCGTGATTAGTATATGATGATCTTCTTTTTCCACAATCAGGGTCTCTGGGAACAAGCATCGCCTCGTCTTTGAGTTCATGCCCCAGATCATCTTCATGTTTTCCATCTTCGGCTACCTCGTCTTCCTCATCTTCTACAAGTGGCTTGCGTATGGGCCTTGGAACTCTGACATAGCGCCAAGTCTCATCACGGTGCTCATCACCATGTTCCAGTTCCAGGTCCCGACACCAGTGATGTACCCCCATCAGGTATGATATTTATTTTCATTTTTTTATCTTTGTATTTATTTAATTAATTTATTTGTTTGTTTTAGTTTGTCATTTTGTTTTTTGATTTATTAATTTATTAATTTATTATATTTACTTACCGTAAATACCGGCGTAATCGCCGCATACTTTTTCCTCGAAAAAAACCTGCAAAGTCGGGGTGCGGCGTGTACGCGGAGATAGTCAAAATGTCACTCTTGCCTGGCCTCAAAACAACACATTTCAGCAGGTGTGGGACTATTGGTTGTATTGCACTGTATTGTATTGCGTGATAAAACATGATATAGCCAAATTGTCTACGTTTACCCTGGCCTAGAATGGTTTCTCACCTTTTTTGCTGATATTTGCGAAATCTGATACGTTTTTAACTTCAAAGTTACGAAACAAATGCACACTGCCAACGCTGCGCTCGCCGAGCTGTCATCGATCTAGCTACGTGCGTTATGAATGCATTGCATTTGCACGTAGGTACATCACAGTACCTGGTTCTCTGTAGTACAGTGCAGTACAGTAGGGTTAAATTTCACGCGCTGCCGATTTCATGCTAAAATTTGGCACATTTTCCCAGCCGATTTTCTGGTTTCCCGCCGTTATTCCCGCTTTTTTTTGTCGCCAGTTTTCCTAGCGCACTTTTCTCCCACATTTTTTTTTTCAATTTCAATGCCCAAAGTCGGCATGCAGCGTTTACGCGAATGCGGCGATTCCGCCGGTATTTACGGTACTGACATTTTAATTTTAAAGAGATGTACAATTTCTAGGTTGTCTCTCCTTCCCGTTTTTTTATTTATTCATTTATTAATTTATTATATAAGATGATGACGTCATAATTAAGGGAAATTGAGCGTTCCTATTGGTTGATTACCGATGCTTAATCCGGTATAATCAATGGTAAAGTTATAATACATATGTATTATAACATTTCAGTGACGTACAAATTTCCCATAGACCACCCAAACGATACCAAAACAATGGCGATACGATAATTGTCTTACTATCGATATAACGATACATTCTGGGTGTTGAATAAAACGATATTATCGTGTTTCGCATTTGTATATTAATGTCAATGGGCCTTTTGTATTCGATTGTAACCGATACGAAACTAGCGATAGCAATTTTTTGCAATTTTGTTTTCGCGCGCGGATACAAAAAAAGCTGCAATCATGGCTACCAACGAAACGAACCGTTTTCCGACAGTTTCGGAGGAAGATCTGGGACAACTAATGGATAACATGGACTCTAAGCAGACGAAAAACGTTATTGCCTTCTCCATTCGAGTTTTGCGGCAATACTGCACTGAGAAAGACATAGATTTTGATACCATTTTAACCAAGCCGAATGAGGAACTCGTGCAATTTCTACGTGTGTTCTACGCCGAGGTGCGGCAGAGCAACGGGAGCTTTTACGCGAAGCGGTCAGCAATAACGCTGAGGTACGGGCTGCAGCGCTACTTTCAGAAAAATCTCGGAATTGATATTACTGATAAAGTAATATTCAAACCAGCAAATGACATGTTCAAGGCTATGCTCAACAAACTAAAGAAGGAAGGAAAAGGAGCAGTTAAGCACAAGGAGCCAATCACTGATCAAGACATGGACAGAATAAACAATTATTTGGATCAAACAACACCGCGCGGATTGCAGGACAAGGTATTTGTAAATTTGATGAGCCATTTGTTGAATAGAGGGAGAGAAAACCTAAGAACCATGACAAAAGACCATTTCGGAGTGGACAAGGATTCGACGAATGAGAGGTATGTTCACATAATCCGAGACATGAAAACAAAAAATCACCGTGGTGAGGGTGATGAAGTCAGCCAAGGTGGAAGAATGTATGAGACGCATGACGAATTTTGCCCTGTAGAATCATACATAAAATATGTTTCACATCTGAATCCTGAGTGTGACGCCTTTTGGCAGCGGCCTAAATCAGCACCACCTTCCGACTTGGCAAAACCATGGTACGACAATGTACCTGTTGGGCTTAACACCCTGGCTAAAAAAACGTCAGTCATATGTGCAGAAGCAGGGTGCTCAAAGGCCTATACGAACCACTGCTTACGTGCCACATCCATAAACAAACTTGACAGTGCTGGATTTGAGGCCCGTCATATCATGTCTGTGTCCGGTCATAGGTCGGAATCGAGTATCAAACACTACTCGAGGGTGCAGGAGCACCAAAAGCGCTCCATGAGTCTTACCATTTCAGAGGGCCATTCTTCAAGTTCGGATTCAATGACAATGCCAAACAGAAGAAGAGTTCCAGGCCCAGCTCCATGCACAAGCACCACTGTGCCTGATTCACATCACCCACCTCAGAATGTTCTGTCAACCCTTGCACAGCCACATCCACTCTCAGTCTCTGACTCAAACGTGCTACCTTCCTCACCTATCAACATATCGTCAACTCACCAATTTAGCACACAAACACAGCAATTGCATTTCCATGGATGCAAGGTGAAGATCTACTACCAAAACTCACAGAAGTAGTCTAGACCAGGTCTATGCTATTGACTTGTGTCGCTTACAAACTCTCAGAGTGTGAACTGACATGATGTTCCGAGTCTAAATTACTGTTTAAACATTGGACTTGACATTTAGAACAGTTAGATTTCATTTGGTTACAGTTGGTATTGAGCGTTCAACATTTTGCATTTTTCAAGTTTTCGTGTTCGACAGTAAGAGTTAAGACTATTTGACATTTTAAAATACATTTATAAAGTGTTTTCAAGAGGACTGTGTCACCGATAAAACATTTGAGGACAAATTTCAACGATTGGCTGATTCGGCATAGGCCTACTTTGGTGAGTACCCATCATTTTTCTACATTTCAGCAACTTATTATTCATGTGTATGTAAACTTGGAAATCCTGAGTGTCATCATCTTATATAACAATTAGTACATGATTCTTGTCGTTAAATATTCCAAAATAGACACCTCTACATTTTTAATTTCTCTCGTGCGATTATATTGCACTCGGCCTGCGGCCTCGATGCAATATAATCGCTCTCGAGAAATTAAAAATGTATCGTTGTCTATTCTGGTATATTCAACTCCAAACCATGCACTAATTGTATAATATTTACTTACTGACATTTTAATTTTAAAGAGATGTACAATTTCTAGGTTGTCTTTCCTTCCCGTTCTTTTTATCGTGTTTAGGTTAAGAACTGTTTGATGGTGATGATTGGGATTATTATGATGGTTTTGCATTTCCTTAGAATAGGACAGTGTTGGATGTTTGTTGCCATCAAAATATAAACAGATTGAGCTTTACTGAAGTAATACCTTCTTTATTTTTGTACCATTGCATTTTGTTTGTTTGTTCTTTCTGCAGAAAATAGTCCAGATGGTTTTGGTGTTTGTCTCCTTGATTTGCGTACCATGGCTGTTGCTAGGAGGACCAATATACGCACTCATTCAGCATAAACTTGCCATGAGACGCCGACAAGCTGTAAGCATTTTTGATAGTAATAATACTAGTAGTGGATAATTAGATAGCGCACGCTCTGTCTCTCAGCACTCATTGCGCTTGGGGAGAAAATGACACGTCAGTAAAACTTAATTAGCAAATAAATATGTTTCCAACAAAGACTTAACCCTATCTTAACTGGGGGGGGGTCAATTTGACCCCCCCCTCGACTTTTTGCGCGATAATTCCGCAACGCGGGCAGATATTGCCGCGTGACTTCATGAGTTTTTTCATTGAAGTCTTGCGCAACTTTTGAGACCAAATTTGTAAGTGAGCGTCGGCCCAAAAATCGCTAAATTTTGTGATTTGTGTACAAATCCTATGGAAATTGATTTTTTTCCTAGAAAAGACAAAATCTTCATTATTTTTCATTCTAATCACTGCAATTATGTAATTTTGGGCTAAAAATGGTTGGATAATGGTCAATAATTATTTCCATTGGAAAAAACAATAAAAAACTTAAGTCGAAAAAACAAAGAAATACATAAGAAATTCCAAAAACAAAGAAACACATTAAAAAAAAAAATTTTTTTTTGAAAACCTGTTAATTAAGTCATAGAGAATATTCATGTACAAAATCAGCATATTCTGAGCAATATTTAGTGATTTACAGACAAAAAGAGGATTTTTGCATAAAATTAGCGTTTTTCGCTAATTAATATGCGTATAATTTGCATATTTAACATTGGATCAATTAAACGAAAACATGAACGCGTCGCTAACACTTCAATGTACCTCCATTCAAAATTTCGCGTGAATCGGACGAGCGGTCTCCGAGATGTTAGGGGGGGGGTCAAATTGACCCCCCCCCAGTAAAAACCTGGTCTCAAATAGCCCAGTTAAGATAGGGTTAAAGGTCTCTGAGGATGGTTATTGATTTGATCGTTTGCTGTCTTGGTTTTTTTTTCTCGTTATGTCCTCTCTTCCTATTATGTCATGGTCATAAATGATCCAATATTTACATGAAGGCAACATGCATAAATGAATTACAAGACATGTATTGTGTTCCCTAGACTGGTTCCCTACTACATTGTGTATTCCTCTTAGAGTTAATACAGGGCCCAACATGTTTTCATAGGCAGTGGTTTAAAAACAAACAAATAAATTTCCTTATTTTCACATTCAAATATCATTTTTGAGGTCAATATTCCTTCCCGAGTTTGTATTGAAATTAAAATACATTACTTCAAACATATGGAAACTTATCAGAAATTACAGAATATGACATGTTTCCACAAGTTTAAAAGCCGTCCCCGACTCGCTAAGCCCCGCCCCTTGAAAAATTATGATTGCAGGGGAGTTTCAAAACTGACGTTGTTGGAAACAGAAGTTGCATTCATCTATAACAGACAAATCCAAACTTCCACCTGCAAGCCTTTTGTCTAAAGGGATAGCGTTCGAGCAAATTTGGGGGGCCGTTCCTGATGGTGATTTTTTAGTTAAATGTTCTTTTGAAGGCATTGTTCCTGATGGTGATTTTTTTAGTTGAATGTTCTTTTGAAGGCATTTAAAAAAAAGAAAAACACTTATTATATTTGGATTCGCCGTGGAAAAAAAATACAAATGTCACTCTCATAGTCATATTTGCACTCTTTCAGGACCACTTCAAGAGAGTCTGCTTTATAAGAATATTAATTGATATTTGCTTCTTTTCTTCCTGTTTTATTTCGCTATTTTGTTTCTTTTTATGTGGTGCATGAAAAGTATATTTATGTATTCACTTAATAACTTGGTTCTCATAATCCTAGACCTACAAAATTTAATAAATTATATATTGTTTAGAGATATTGCACCATTAGCCATACAAATTAAAAATTTCCTTTTATATATTTTCCTGAAGGGTTATGTGCTCTTAACGGCGGACACCACAATCAACTTGAATGGTAGTGATGTCGAGGTCATGCACTCGATGGCGGTCGACGATGACCAACCTACGACGTCAAGTAGAAGCCAATCCATGACTGATGAAGTATTTGAGAGTGCCCAGCACGATGAGGATAAGGTTAGAATCAAATTGATAAACCAATCTTCATTAGTTTTTATGAATAATGTATTAAGGAATTGTAAAAGTTTCTTCTTGTATGATTTCTACTTTTTTTTTAGACAGCAGAAATGTGATTGCTATGTTTTATACCATATCTAATCAAACCAAATCTCCATCATTTACAAACATATCATATTGGCTATTATATGATTAGACCAAGTAGCCTTTTGTATCGTTAATTTGAAAAATAAACAACAAATTTGGAATTATGCATAAATGTATAATGTAATAAAAGTATTGAGGTAAAATATGATGTTTTTATTTCTTGTTACTTGGTCTTTGTCAAAGTTGTTATTGTTTACTTGATGCAATATTTTTTGTTCTTGCAGTTTGATTTTGGTGAGCTGTTCACGTTACAATCCATCCACACCATAGAGTACTGTCTGGGCTGTATATCCAACACGGCTTCATACCTACGTCTATGGGCACTCAGTTTGGCTCACGCAGGTGAGATAGCATTTAAACTCCTTTTACATATTACAGTTAAAAGTCAAAGTCCTTCCTGTGCCAAATTGGCACATAAAGGGCGGGCTATCTCTAGTCAGGGTTCGAAACCAAGCACCTCCCATGCATGAGGCGGTCACTCTACCCGCTAAGCGATGGGTGGGCTTTTTCAGAGCATCTAACCTTTTTAAGAGGCGTTCCCGATAAAGTTGAGAAAATTGCCTTTAATAAATATTAGCAATGTTTGGTCAAATAGTACCCAGTTATCAAATTTCTCTAGGAAAGTTCTCTCTTTTACAGAGCTATCAGAATGCGCTATGGAACATGGCAATGAACAATGTTTGGATCATCACTAAGATGTTGGCTGGGATCGCCAAAAAGGGGGAATCTTCTTTTTTGATTGACATCAGCTGCGGCATAAATCTGTTCTTTGTCTTCTCTTTGTTATAGGTTTTCATTCACTTGTTAATTTAATGTTTTTGCTAAATTTTTTTACAGAGTTATCAGAAGTGCTCTGGACGATGGTGATGAACCAAGGTTGGATCGTCAACAAGATGTTTGCCGACATTGCAGAAGAGGGGGGTGTTCTCTACTACTTGATCGCCATCGCGGGTGGAGTAAATCTTTTCCTCGTCTTCGGGGCCTGGGCGGCCATGACAGTGGCTATTCTACTCATGATGGAGGGGCTGTCTGCATTCCTACACACACTCAGGTTACACTGGTAAGTAATGCTTGATACTGACTAAATAATACTAAACTGGGCTCAAAAAGAAACTTATAATTGTTCACATGGTCATATCTTGAAAATCTGTCCATCAAAATGAACCAAAATGACACACAGGATTACTTCAATTCTCTACTCTAATGACATGTCAGTATCCAAACGGTTACCTTACTGACATAACAGAAAAATGCACTGGCATGGAACCGCTTGCTGTATCACATGTCACAGCCTGGACATTTCGGCAACATAGAGTTTAAGGCACGTGAAGAATTCAAAACAAATTGAAATGAAGGTAATGTCAGTTACCCAAACACAGACATCAATAGTGCGTGTGTCAAACATGTGCTGAAGCATTCAGTGCATCTGCTACGCCAGGTTTCTGATACAGGCTTGGGGGAGATTGTTCCACTCGTCCTGTAGAGCTGCTCTGAGTGATTGTGCATTAACAGGCGGATTTTCCCTTGCCGAAACACGTCGCCCAAGCGCATCTCACAGTTGTTCAATCGGATTGAGGTCCGGGTAATGGTAAGAGCTCAATGTTCTGTTCTTCTAGGAAATTGGTGGTAAGCCGAGCTGTGTGGGGGCCTGGCGTTGTCCTGTTGAAATATGGAAACGGCAGGATGCGCCCGCATGAATGGTATCAGATGAGGCTCCAACACTTCATTGACATATCGCTGTGCAATAAAGTTCCCTGCAATTGTCACTAGCTCTGTTCTGTCATTGGTGTTTATACCACCCCAGACCAACGATCCCCCCAACGATCAATCTCTTGGATGCAGCATTCTGCATGTCTTTACCCTTCTCTTCGCCAAACACGTTCTCTTACATCGCTTCTGTTCAAACAAAACCGGCTTTATCACTAAAGACAACAGTACTCCACTGCTGCCGAGTCGAACGACGGTAACGTCTACACCAATCCAGCCTGTTCCGGCGATGCTGTACAGTTAACGTTTGACCTCTACAAGGACCGTGAAGGACGTCTTGGGTGGAGGCCCTCTTCATTAAGGTGTTTCTTACTGTTCCGGGAGCAACTGGGTGATTGTGACATCCAACTGTTTCAGCAGCTGTTCTTTTTGCTGGGCGAAAATGGTCCCTCACATGCTGCAGGACAATGTAACGGTCCTGGTTGGGTGTTGTAACTCTTAGTCGCCCGGTACGAGGATGATCTTCCACATTCCCTGTTGCCAAATACCGGTTGAAAAGATAGGAAATGCAAGGTTGGAAACAGCCTAGACTTTCAGCAATGGTCTCTTGGGTAACACCAGTCTCGAACATTCCAACTGCCCTCCAACGCTGATCGGTTGTCAAAACGTGGCATATCAAACACAGGATGATGCTTCAATTTAGACAGAAAGTCTGTACATGTAATCTTAAAGACTCCTGGACTCCAGAATGAACAACAGCAAAGAGAACAACCCATTACAACCCCATAATTCCCATACAAACTCACTCATGCACAACAATATGATCACACAGGTGCGGAGTTCGAATCTGGCTTTCACCATTGTGTGCTTTGATTCTTGAACAGCTTTAAACATTAATCTCTGAAGGAAATTATTTGGCTGGGACATGTGGTGGTCCCGGAAGCTGTTCCATGTCAGTGCATTTTGCTGTTTGGTCAGTTGGCCAACTGCTTGGTTACTGACATGTGTAGAGTATGGAAGTAATCCGGTGTGTCATTTTGGATCAATCTGATGGACAGGATTTTAAGATATGACCATGTGAAAAAACAAATGAAAGTGTCTTTTTGAGCCCAGTTTAGATAATTATAATAATGACATATCATGTTTATAAGTCTCTTTGTGCTTTAAGAAAGTAAAGTAAAAGGATAGTTGAGCATACATTTGTACATTTGTACATTTGTACAAATAATACCACTATAACAAAATAATATACATGTACACATCAGTCTTAAATGATACTGTCCCTTTTGTTGACATGAATACAAGGGATGCAAACGCAGTATGTTAGATAACTGTCTAACGCCAAATAAATGGCCACATAGAGACTGGTACCCTTCTGGATATGTGATTTTGGGGCCACTTATGCTCAGAGCATATATATATAATACGTGAAGCTTATGCAGGTGATAATGTACATGCTAGTCACTGTGATTATTTTTAACAAACTGTCATGTTTAATGCCGCTTCTAGTGAGTTTTTTAAGGAGTTAACTGATTATGATAAACCCAGAGAACATTTTTGCAAGATGGTGGCCAGTTAACCCGTTGCTTACGGGAACCGGGTGGGCTATGTACAAAGTCTATGGGGAATTCAAAATCTCGTAGTGAACGGGTTAATAGAGGTTTCTATATCACTGGTGGCCTCATACACTAGGTATTGGTCTTCTATGACATATACATGTATGTTGAATGTTGATATAAAGATTACATATAAAACAGAGGACACAGTTTTGTCGTTATCATGTGCATTCTCTCATGTTTTAGGGGAGGGGCAAAACAAAAGTTCATTTAGATCTGGATCTTTTTGCAATATTATACTTTGTTATACAACCAACTGGTTTTGTTTAGTATTTGTGTAAATTATGTAGATTTATGTCATTGTATAATATGTATGTATTATTTTATCTCAGTTATGAAAATGAATATGACAAAACAAATTTCTGAAAGGACAATAAAATTATCTTAAACTTGAAGAAAAAAGAAGCAGGTCTGCAAATTTATACTTAGAATATAGATTTGTTTTTCTCTTTTTTCTGAAGCCTAACTAAAAACAATTTATTTTCTCCCCCAACAGGATTGAATTCCAGAACAAGTTCTACAAGGGAGAGGGATATGCGTTTGTGCCGTACAGCCTAGCCAACTTGGATGCGTTTGAAGATTAACCCTTTCAGGCTGGGGTCTATGGAGAATATGTGTTCTACCTAAAATCAAATAAATATTGTCTTCAATGTGTTTAGCAATGCTAGAAATTAACCTTTTTGCCTTGTGGCCCAGTCCACAAGATTGCTCAACTTTGAGTGGCCCGAAACTTAAATCTGGTGGCCCCAAACAAAGAAAAACATAACACATTCTGTTAAATTTTGTTGCCCTAACGGGCCAGTAGAATTTAGGATCAATGAAATTTGGTGGCCCGGAGATAATTTTTAGTGGCCCCGGGCCAGCGGGCCTATGCTAATTTCGAGCACTGTGTTTAGTAATCTTTTCATTAACATCAGTAAATTATGTATGTTTGTGCCATTCAGTCTAGCCAACTTGGATGCATTCAACGATTAGCCCCTTCATGACTACGCCTAGCAATACGCAGGCTGGGGTCTATGGAGAACATTTGCTATTCCTAAACTAAACCGTCTTCAATTGGTTAATCTATAGGTGCACCTGTAAAACTCCACACAAATAAATTTGAGCTTCCACATTTTTCTTCTACCGTGTTGTTTGGCTTATGGTAAGGGGAGAATAAAATAGGGTTGGATTTGTTCAAATGCCCCTTTAGTATGACGATATCGATCATTGATAATCATTCAGCTCAAGAGCGTTTATAAACGGTCATAAACGTTATACTGTAATTAGTTGTAAAAGCTGACGCAAATTTTCGCTTTTTTAACCAAGAAAGCAGTGTTCTTTTTCGATGAAACTTTCACACATCATTCGGACATATCTTACAATGATTTTGGTATAGGATTGAAGTCTCATGTCATTTTGGGCAATATCTGACACTTTACAGGTGCACCTTTAATATCAACATATTATTGTGTGTGTAGTAATGATAGCATGGTACTATAACTACTTCTGACGTAAAACGACGCGAAGGACGCGTTTTAGCACTGTGCTAAATTTAACTTTTTGTTGAGAATACCAACCTTACATGAATATCATCGACAATAGACAGGTCGTTCAGCTGGTAAGAAGTCTAAACGTCTGTACAAATAATTCAAAACTTATCTTTTGTTTGTCTAAAAGGAACAATAGAAATAATAGATTTAATAATAATAATAATATGAACATTTATATACATGTAGTATTGTGTCTTGAGTCGACCATGGCACTCATAAGGAGAAATATGCTCACTGACGTGCAGTACATCTTCTTGTTGTTTTTTTGCTTTTTATGGCGCCCTCTTTAGGTAAACGCTGTATTTGTGTTAGGACCTTGCTCATTTAGCTGAAGCATCTGACTATGCATACTCATTAGGACATTTGTTCACAAAGAGAAAACAAACAAAAAATTGCTGTTATATTAAAAAGATGTGTGCAGCTTCAACAGCTTGTCATTCTTAAAATGTTTGTGCTAACTATGGAAAAGGCTTGCGTTTACTTCAGCAACATTTATTATTTGTTGGTATTTAAATGAAAAAAAGATTTGCAGTGTTCCTTCTCAGTCATATTTATTTGGTAGAAGTATAACTTGAGTTTTGCTAAATTAATCTGGCAAAATAGGTCAACGCTTAGAAAGATATGTATTAAAGGGGACCACCAGGCCAGGAACAACACATTATTATATGTTTTGGTACCGTTTTGTGATATCAAATAGATACCCAACATTTCTCAAAGGGTTGTGTAATTCATAAACAAAGCAATTAATTTCCACCACTTACGGAACCACTGCTATTTCCTGGTTCCATACGGGACAAACTTTTGCGAGTACGCCAATGCTATTCACGCGTACGTTTGTAGGCAATAGAATCCCGGGCGATTCTATCGTTCCGCACACCGTTAGTCTTCGCAATTCAGACCGCATGAACGCATGCTTTAGAATGGTGATGCGTTTTCCAATTATATTTTTTTTCTGAAAACATATTTTTGTGAACTTGTTGATGGAATGGAATACTAAAGATGTTACCTTTCTATAATAAGAATATTATTTTTGGGTGGTGGTACACTTTCACTGCTTTATAATTGACATTTGTTATTATTATTACTGTTACTATAATGTCTCTAATGTCTAATTAGATATAATATTTGAATACATAAATGTCTGATTATGTGTAAAAGTCATATGACATATTATAAGCTCCATATATCCAAACTTTGTATAACAGGGTTCTCCTTTAATCAGGAACAAATGTTGTGTTTTTTTTCTTCATATTTTACTAAATAATTATATTTTTCTTGTTAACACAATGAAATAAATTGCAAAAATAATATGTACTTATCATTATATTGCTATATTTCATGTCAAAGACATCAACATGTACTGTTTATGTGCCTTCCGTTTCAATCAAAACTACTGTTCAAATAATAGATATATGTATACAATTCTCGCTATCTTAAATAGGTCCGAAAATCTCGAAATTCGCATCATTCGCACACGCTCGAAATGGATGCAATCAGCGTAACTCACACAAAATATAATGCATTAATTAAAAGCTATCGACCACACGTCTCAAATGCATTTGTATGCTGTACATGTATACAGATCTCGGGCCGGTTACGGAAAAAATAAACGCCTCTCGCGCGCCGCACACATGCACACGACGCGTCCACGCAGTAGTCAGGAAGTTGGTATGACTAAAAGCTATCCCACAATTCCATGCGTGTTTTCGGGATTTCGATCGGATTTTGAGATAATCGCTATTTGGGGTAACGAGAATTGTGTTGTGATTATGTATAAATATTCTAGTATCTTTTTTTAAATATTTTGAGTGCCTGCATTGTTACTCTTTATATTGATAATTTGTCATGTTGAAACTTATTTTAATCTGAAATCGAATTAATTTTTGCACAATATCTTGTCAGTAAATTCTATAATAGTACATGTACTTACAACTCGCATAAAGTATACACCTTTTTTTGATTATCTGTACTATTAGGTAGCTACTAATAATAATAGTAAATGTCCAACATTACAGGCTGGATAAAAAAGTGTGATCACAAACATGATTTTGTCCAGGGAGCGCCTGTAAGAGGACTTTTTGGGTGGCAAAAATTAAGTTAGTTCTCCTCCCTACCACCAAACTTAAAGGGGTAGTTTAGTTTTGGTAAGGCTGAACTTTAGTAGCCAAAACCTGCACAGTAACATTATAAACTAATAGTTATAACTCCACCATGCTCGAAAGGTATACAAAATTACAAACGACTAAGTAAAAAGCCTGTTATCATTCAAAAAGAGCCATTAAAACACAAGAGGGCGCTTTTTTAAAAGGCATTGTTTTCAACCATTTTTCATTCAAAATTATGCATGTGATGTTTTATTGATATAATGATTAAATAGCGAGATCATCAACAACTATTTATGAAACGCTTTTGAACATTTTTGAAAAAGTGCAAGCATTTTTTTATTTTTTTCTAAAAATCATCTAATTATTTGGGCCCCAAATAAATATAAGATCAGATGTATTTATTGATATTTCAGCCGTTTTCGGGTCGATTTTGACCAAATAAAGTTTATTCTGCCATTAAAATGGCATGTTCTCTCAAATTCGACACTCAGTTTTTCATTACCTCACAAAAAAATTGTGATATGCAGCGCCCTCTCTACCAAAACTAAACTACCCCTTTAAGGCACCTATGTTACAGTATGTTTTTTGTCTTCCTACATTGTTTAACATGTCATCACAAATGATGTGTTCTATTGAGATCAACCTTATTATAATATATATTTTGTTTACCTTTTTGTACATTTACTTTGATTTTAATGCAGAAAACTGATCTTCTGAAGAGCCTAGAAAAATTAATCTGCCACTTTCACATTCAATGCTGTTTCATTAGTTATGGTTATTTGTTATATGATTTTGTAAACACCTCACCTTCATTTATTACAATTTAGAGTTTTCAGTGTCAGACTACCTACCAATATAATGTTGTTTGTAATGGAAGTCAACATAATTATTCATCTGTTCAGTTTTCCAAAGATGATTACACAAATATAAACTCTCCTTATAAACATTGTGAGATTGGAAACTCTGGGTTTTGTTGATAATATCTCTCTTGCTACTTTGTTGTGATCACATTTGGTATCATTGAACCTTCTGTTTATTTCTCTTTATCATGGTTCCTACTTTGTTATGATAAGTGACTTTGCAATGATAAATTGATGACCAGGTATATGTTCGATCGTACTTAAGATTGCCAAACTTTTTTGGGGGGGTATATATAACTACCCTTCTACCATCCTAGGAAGCCAATTTCAAGTGCATTGTACATGTAATATGTTAATGTCTGTGTATTAAAGCCTATGGCATATATCACTGGATAGCGTCAACGGGCGGAAAGTTTTGTGCATCTAGCAATGGAGACAACTTTCACCACCGGATAATGTTTTCGCAAATTTTTTATCCGTCGGGGGTCCATTTGAGCTGTCCGGTGATATGTGACTATATACCTTTACCGACGCGACAAAAATATTTTACTAATCATGATATTTGTAGTAATGATTGTTTGTATTGAAACCTTTTTTTTGAAAAGTTGCATGCTTTACATGCTTGGATTAGATGATGCCTTATATGGCTCTTGTTAGTACATGTATATCTTGTTTGTTTTGTTAAATTACATGTGGTTCGTTTTTTATAATTAACTCTTTACCCTCCTATTAAAATATACATGTATATGAATTCTGTATAATTATTTTTGTTAAAGGATTTATCATTTTATATAAATTTGATCATGGAACATGTATCAACCGAACAGGATTCTTTTTGTGAAAAAATATGTGTGATTTACTCAGAAATTCCAAGGACAAAGTCCAAAACATGTCTGACATTTGTACTTCTTTGGTTAAACAAACCCTAGTTATTAATCTATACAATGTTGAATAAATTTTATTATGGAATTTGAAATTGTTCTTGAGCATTGTTATTTGTCCTTTTTTAATCAATTTGTGTTTGTTGACTAGTCGAACAGGGCTTGAAATTAACTATTTTCCTTTTGTCACTAGGGCATGTGCAATTAACACAGTGGCCAAAACACGAAGAAAAACATTTAAAATGTTATGTGGGACCATACACATAAGACATAAAACATAAGTATGCAGCAAGAGATCATTTTAGTTGCCAACTATGGTTAACTTAGTAGGTAATAAATGGTTACTCCGGAAAACATAGTAACTATGAAAACTTGTTTGCTTTTTACTTAGTCCAATCATCCACAATATACTTTTTACTTTTTTAGCTAGTTGGGTTTTAAGAATTAGGAGTATGATAAGTTCAAGCTATGTACAACTATCAAATAAAATGCAGACAAACGTGAAATATCACAACATATGTTATTTCATCACTTTTAATGAGAGTTAAATCGTTACATTTGAGCAAGTTGCAATGTAAAAAGGTTTAGCAAAACAGTGCTACTTCGAGTCTTTGTTTCACATCAAATTATTTACATACATCAACATGTATAAATACAATACGCAGTTTGTCAATTATTTTGACTGACCGATTATCTTGCTACAAGAGGATTTTGTTATATCAGAGCTCTCTATAACGAGGTTCCACTGTTTTCAAAATGTTGAAACCATACTGTGCATTAAAGAAATGTCATTCTCTTAGAATTAATACAGGATAGACCAGGTTCTCATTGGCAACAGATTTACAATACCAAGAAAATCTTTAGTGTTACCGTAATTCACCCTTTGCCATTTGAATCCGCCCAATATTTATATGGCTACTACAAGCATTTCAGCACCTGAATAATAACTTCTTTTTTTACGATTCAAACGCCAAGAGTTATTTTGTGGTATTAATACTTAATTCTTAATGTCATTCTTAAGAATGACACAATGACATTTTATCCACTCTTGCTTGGCATTGCCTTCTAGTCAAAATACACATTATGCCAGTGATTTGTAAAATACATAGTAGTTACTTGAATAAATTTGCAAACAGAATCTAAGCTCCATTATTTCATAATTTCAAGTATTTAGAACAATATATCTGAATAACATTAATTCATATCTATTGATAGATACTTTGTCCCAAAGGGGCAAACATTTCTAGTTCATAAGTACCATCAAAACATGTCTTATTAGAAACTTATCATGTGTTTGTACTCACCCCAAACTGTAGTGTATTGTTGATAAACTTTTGGTATGGTAAACATGGAGTAAGAGGATGATGTGTATTGAGATATATGATGTATTCATACAGTTTAATGTGATACTAGTATGCTGTTCGCACTTATTGTGAGATACTAGTATGTGTTGTAACCGCTATGACTCACACGTTACTACATTTATTTGTGGCTTACTCTAACAGAGTGAAATACCTTTCAGAAGAGGTCAATACAGGACCGATCTATAAGTATTGGCGAAGGATTTATATAGGACATAGTGTAGTGAGAGGTCATTTCAGGACCTGCTCTCTAGGGTTTTTTTGTGAAGACACATGGGTGTCTGCGATCGAATATGTGCTAAGTTGTAAGCACAGTTGGCTCAGTTGAGTTTGGTAAAGGAATAAAGCCTCAAATGTACTGGTAAATGGCATGCACGAGTCTGTTTGAGCCTGGTTAGCTCAGTCGGTAGAGCATGAGACTCTCAAACTTTTGGGGTCTTCAATTGACATCAACAGATGTCCAATGCTATGTTTGATAACATGACAGTGCACCAAAGCAAAATTTGACAAGTTTGCATTGTGGGGCATTTTCCAATAGAGTACTCTTGTAGGGTTTTAAAAACGGGTATGCTTTAATACACCGACTTGCTTACAAAATTATATTTTATGCATATCTTATTACCAAAGATCGTTCCTTGCCAGAGCTTGCCAGAGGTTTGTCAGTCATAGCAACAAATAATGTATTAATTCCTTTTATTAAATTGTATTCACTAGGAACAGGTTTAGCAAGGAAGTCGCATAGACTTGAAGTTAATTGTGAATCGGGGTACTGGTTATTACTTTCTTGTGGGTGAAAGTAGACAGCAGTCTTCAAACTCCATGAGACATTGATATCTTGTAATCCCCATATATACCTCGGACAAAAAGTTCCGCAATCGAGGTTTGCACATTAATAACTTTTTTATTACGCTATTACCATTCATAAAATTGGTATCATTGGAAAGCGTGAATCCTCCTCTTTACATTGATATAACATTTGCTTTGAGTATTTCATCATGGAATGTGCATTGCATCCAAATGTAGGGCAAAGTCAAAAGTGAAATGTTGCAAAATGCACTGATTTTGTCAACAGAGTGCCTTCCTTGGCATGAATGGGGGTGAGGTGGTCATGCATTCAAGCCATGTTTTAATCTTCAAACAAAAGGAAGGCACACTGTTGACAAAATCAGTGCATTTTGCAACATTTCATTTTTTACTTTGCCCTACATTCAGATGTAATGCACATTCCATGATACAATATCCATAGCAAATGTTATATCAATGTAAAGAGGGGGATTCACACTTTCCAATGATACCAAATTTATGAATGGTAATAACGTAATAGGCATTCAAGCCACATTTTAATCTTCAAACAAAAGAAAGGCCCTTTGTTGACAGAATCAGTGCATTTTGCAACATTTCACTTTTGACTTTGCCCTACATTTGGATGCAATGCACATTCCATGATGAAATACTCATAGCAAATGTTATACCAATGTAAAGGGGGGAATTCACGCTTTCCAATGATACCAAATTTATCAATGGTAATAACCTAATAGAAAAGTTATTAATGCGCAAACCTCGATTGCGGAACTTTTTGTGCGGAGTATAGTTAATACAGGACCCACCACGTACCCGTAGGTACGCATAGGTACGCATAGGTACGCATAGGTAGGTACGCGTACCCAGCAGTCTTTAAACTTCATGTGACATCGATAAACTGTAATCCTCATAGAGTTAATACAGGGACCACCACGTACCCGAAGGCAAAATGTTCAGTTCGATATGATACAATAGATCCTTATTTCTTGCAGCTAAAAGTTGACAGCAGTCTTCAATCTTCATGTGACATCAATAACTTGTTCACCGTTCTCTTCTGTATCAAGTGGAGCCTGGTTGTAGGTGTGGTCTCCCGTGGTCTTATGGGATGTCATCTTCAGAGAGACATGATAGGCAAAAAAAGAAAAAATATGGACACTATTAAGATAAATAGGACAAAAATTAGAGGACAGCAGTCTTTCAAAGGTCATGTGATATTGATAACTTGTTCACCGTTCTCTTCTGTATCAAGTGGAGCCTGGTTGTAGGTGTGATCTCCCGTGGTCTTATGGGATGTCATCTTCAGAGAGAAATGATAGGCAAAAAAAGAAAAAATACGGACACTATTAAGATAAATAAGACAAAAATTAGTGGACAGCAGTCTTTCAAAGGTCATGTGATATTGATAACTTGTTCACCGTTCTCTTCTGTATCAAGTGGAGCCTGGTTGTAGACCTTGTGATCTCCCGTGATCTCATGGGATGTCATCTTCTGGGAGAAATGATAGGCAAAAAAAGAAAAAATACGGACACTATTAAGATAAATAAGACAAAAATTAGTGGACAGCAGTCTTCAATCTTCATGTGACTTCAATAACTTGTTTACCATTCTCTTCTGTACCAAGTGGAGCCTGGTTGTAGGTGTGATCTCCGGTCTCATGGGATGTCATCTTTAGGGGAGAATGAGAGACAGAAAAAGGAGGGGAAAAAAGACAAAGGTAAGAGAAATCAGTTGTTTTATTCTATATGTTTATTATAAACGAAAAGAGACTTAACCTTTTGCTAAAAAGATGGAATTTTTTATAAAGAAATACATACAAATTTGGTTATATTTGGTTGTCCATTCTGGCAAGTAACATTACACATAAAATTTAATTTGAGTGGCCCAGAGCTAATTTTGAGTGGCCCGGGAGGCCAGCGGGCCTGTGCAAATCTTGAGCTCTGATGTACCAGTGGAATATGCCCAAAAGAGCTGCTGCAATATTCTTATTCTCTCATAAGATTTCTTACTTTGTTTTAATTTCAAAACACGAAGAAAATCTTGAGCTCTAAAGCTCTATATTTAAAATAAATGTCATTAAATCCAATAAAATAGTCAACATCTGTGCATTGAATTATAAAGAAAAGCTATAAATGATGAGTATTTTTAAAATTTAAGGGACCCTAAATTGCAGTGGCCAGTCCTATATAATATCCCTAATAGCATATTTCAGTGTGCATGGCTTTGTCTATGTTTTTTTTAATGTTGGTTGAAATTTGAATAGTACATACACTATTGACATTGTTCATTGTGCACTTCTTTCTGCAACTTTTGTTTTATATTTGGTTGAAATTTGATTGGTACACACTAATCAACCACCCAAGATGACTTTTAAAACAAATTCTGGAAAAACATATTATTTATAACCTAAATTCTACAATATACCTGACTTACCTGTTCTGAAGGAGAACTGGAAGACTTTGGCAAGCTCTTTTCATCACCAGGCTGTCCATCTTCACTTGACAAAATTCTGCCCTCGTGCCCTGTCCCACCCATTTCAGGACCAGCTCCTTGGGATCCACTCTCGGTCTGTCTTTCACCCTCTGACGCTGCTTTGGTCGACTCGGCTTCACAAGTATCATCGGCTTTCTGTTCAGGAACAGCAGGTTTTTGTGCAACTCTATCAGAGTTGTCAGTTACGCCATCTGCGGATGTGGCTTTTGCAGATGTTGCAGCCTCTGAGATATTTCCTGCAACACCTGCAACTTGGGATGTTGCTGCATCTGCAACATCTGTCAACGTTGCTGCCTCTGCAACATCTGTACTCTCTTTTGCAGGACAACTTTTTGCAACAGCTAGTGGTGACGAAGCATTTGAAGTGCCCTCTGCAACATCTGCTGAGGAAGATGTCTCAGCATTGCACACCTCAACATCTTTTTCTTCAACATCAACATCTACTGACTTGGCTTGTTTTGAAACGCCAGTTCCACTGTTCGGTGCAGAATCGACCTCCATGGGAGCCTCTGGTTCCTGCTGCCATGTACTTTCGTCTTCCGTATCAGAAGAAGAAGAAGAACTAGAATCATGGATCACGCAGATTTCACGTTCCATGTCCCCATCTTTCTTCAACTCTGAGGGTACAAATCCTTGTGTCTCATCTGACTGCTTAATCACAGAAGGCACGTCCGCCACGTCAACATCTGTTTCAACATCGATATGCACGTCTGCCTGCGAGTCCTCCCGGACACGTTGGACCCGTCTTTTCTTATCCTCTGCAGAAGTAGTCTCCTGCATGTCAGTCTCCATAGGGACGTCCTCTGCAGCATCCATCTTCTTTCCAGGGAGCTCAAGCTTCTTTTCTGGAGCTCCTGGCCTCACTTGCGGCTGCGCAGCACCAGCTGACATCCCATCCCCCGTGTCGGTCGGCTCAAAGTCATCACCCTTCCCTCGTGGACCTTGTGGCTTTCTCCGAGATGTACCTGCTTCACCTTCCACCTGGACAAGGGAAAATAGAATTTTACTTCAATGGCTACATTTCCAGCCGGCCTTCTTTTAACATTTATCTTGCAATAGATATAAATTGAACCAATTTGAAGGGGCTCTTTAATTATTTTTGGATGCTATTTCATGATTTTCAGGGGCTCATTTAGGCATTTAGTAAATTACTGTAAGACTACTGCCTGCATGTACCATACGATCAATGAATAGTTATGATTGGATAATTTACAGGGCTCTTTTGAAATTCTCGGGTGCTTCTTCATGATTTTCAAAGGCACTCTCAGACAATTCAGTGGCTAAATTACTCTACAAGCTATGTATTTTTTCACTAACCTGCATAACCTGCATTTACCAAGCAATCAAAGCACAATTATGAATCAAACTATTATTTATAATTTAAAGGAGCTCTTTCTTTTCATAACTGGGTGCTACTTTTATGCATTTCTTTTCAAACTGACCTGGACATCCATGTCGGGAGGTGCAAAGGCGCCCATGCAGCGGGATGCGTCATAAACATGCTGCTGCAGCTGCTGTTCCAGGAACAGGGGCTGGAACTGCAGGAGCTGGTCTATCTGGGAGTCCAGCTGGGAAGGCAGGATGGGTGCCGGAGGCAACATGGCCTCCGGGAGCGGAATAATCGTTGGGCGAGGTCGCGGACGAGCTGCCGGCTTGGGTGGCGGAGGAGGAGGCTCTGGTTCATAGGGCTTGTAGGTAACGTGGTCTGGGAGCCCTGTGTGTAGGCTGCAGCTGTCGTCCGGTGATAGGTGGGAGGCGGGTTGGACGCAGTGACCCTCGCCCCGTGCACACTCCTTGTACAGCATCTGCTTGGGATCATGGAGGATATCTAGCCAGGTGCTCAAATTAAGGAAGGGATGTCAATATGTACAAACAAGTAATAATCTAACTAAATGACTAACATATAGTTGCCTAGATTTATTTCGCTTTAAAAAGACTGATCCTCGATTAAAAAAAAAAAAAATGGGCTGAAGAGCTTGAAACTGGCCCAGCACACCTTTCTCAATCAATGTTATGCATGTAACACTTCTCAAAACCTGTGTTCTTTTTATTTTTGTTCTAATTTTTCGCTCATTTCTTAGCAAAAACGTATCCTCTTGCTATGAAATTTGTACAGACTATTTTGCAAGCATCCATAAATGAAGAATGTTTTTGTACATGACAACTAAGTTCCCAAGTACCATAAAGAAATAATTTTAAATAAAGGATACGATTCTTGCAGAACTTGGCCATGGGAAGACTGAAGTTTTTACATTGGACCCCATCCTCTGGGTTGTGACAGCACTGAAGCATCAGGGGAACCTGCAAACAAATCAAATTTAATCAAATTATCTTGAATTTCCGTCATTACGCTGGAAAGAACAGCAAAAGCAGCATGCATGCTGCAATGAACACTATTCACCAGTATACAAAACTAATCTACTCCAGTTGGATCAAACAAATATTATTCATTCAAAAAGAACACTGAAAATACATTTCATTATAGAAATATTCTCATAAATATATGTCAATGCATTATTGAGAACATGATAATGGTGATGATAATGATGTTACATAATATTTGTTTGGCATCTTTTGGTTTTAAAAAAAAATGAAGCATCAGATTAGATGGTAGTCTGGCATTGCTTGGGCATTGCTTCTGTTTGAACATGTTTTCCTTTCCGAAGTAAACAATTTGAATCCACTCAAAAAAATATAACCTACCTTTTGTTTGCCCTGGTAATCCTGTGTTGCTTGGATACGCCTCTGTTTGGACTTCGTATACAGGAGAGCCTCCTTTCCTTTTCGTCGACGGAATCCTCTCGCCGACTGGTACTCACGAAACTTGCGCTTCTGCTTAGGGTCCGTGATCACACCAAAGTCAATGCCTGTGACAAAGTATAATAATAATAATATAACATATTTGTAAAGCGCCTACTGCAGGCCAGCCTCTAAGCGCTTTGAGAAGAAAGTTGTATCAAAAAGTTTTAAAAAGAGATTGTATGCTAAACAAATTGCAGAGGGACTGGATATGTGCCCTTTGCTCACTTATTGCCGCCTTTAAAATCAAAGGGGGTTGCAGCCCCAGATCCCCACTCCCTACCTCGTATGTCTATGTCTTCACTGCCCCCACCCCCACAAAACAGAATATATTATCTCACCAAAAGCTTCCCTTTCTTTAGCCAGAGCTCCGAGATAACTTCGCCTCTTCTCTCTCATGACGTGATGTAGCCTCTTGAATTGATTGATGCAGAGGGACTAGTGATGTGTCCTTTGTTCGGATATTGCCGTCTTCAAAATCCAGGGGGGTGTTTCACAAAGATTCTAAGTTGAACTTAACTCTAAGTTGGACTTTAAAAGTATGGAAAGCCATTAGTTTCTTTGAAAAATTGTTGTAAAAGTCCTTTTTCAAAGGCATAAAATGTTCAAACCATTAATATTTTCTATTATCAAGGAGAATTTCATGTTCTTGATGCAACATTTATGAAAAGGCTAAAATTCTTGCTTTGCTGCTTTTGAATATATATTGTATTCCAAGGCTACAAATGGCTTTCCATAATAGTTAAGTCCAAGTTTAGAGTTAAGTTCAACTTAAAATCTTTGTGAAACACCCCCATGAAGGGTTGCAGCCCTACAGTCCAACTCCCTACCTTGTATGTCTATGTCTTCACTACCCCTACTCCCCGCTCTACAACCCCCTCCCCCCCCCCCCCCCCCCCCAACAGAACATAATATCTTACCAAAAGCTTCCCTTTCTTTAGCCAGAGCTTCGAGGTAGCTTCGCCTCTTCTCTCTCATGACGTGCTGTAGCCTCTTGAATTGATTGATGTAGAGGGATTGGAGACGGATCAGCTTGTCCTTTGTGATAAGGGCTGCCTCTTCAGCAGTGTACACCCCAGCACACCTGAACACAATTTATGATATATACAAAACAAAATTAGTGAAGAAACATCATGATACAAATCTAAGCCTGATATAAAAGGATTTACAATTAATTGTAGGATCAATTGATTGATCGTTGTTTTAATTAATTGATCATACAATCAATGAAATAGTTGTACGATTAATTGTAAATCTTATTGGTACAGGGCCCAGATAAATCTGACTCGATACAAGACTGATAAAACTGACTCAGTCCCAACATTTTTCCATGGTAATATTGAAATTGAATGGTATAGAACAAGATTAACCAATTCAAGAGTGGTCTGGAAAATACTTGGGCTAGAGTCAATAGAGTATGCATGTTTTATAATAACAATCAATCTGTCTTCAATAGGTAATTGCCTACTCAAAGAAAAAGAAAGCAGGAATTCTGATAGTAATCTGTCAGCACTTAATGACCTTTGACCTATTAATCTCTTTCACTATTAGTTTATCCTCTCCAGGTTTGTTCCAACTTCAGTGGGTCTCGTTCATTCTCATTTACACTTCCATATTAGATAATACTTGTAACAATAATCTAAATCAAGAGTTTCAACAAAATTTGACCTTTGAACTCTGGCTTACCTGAGGCTGAGAGCATCCTCCTGTACACCGTCTACACTTTTAGCATCACGATTTATCACTATCACCTATCCAGACTGGTTCCAAAAATAGTGGGTCTCTTCATTCTCACTTTCAATACATAGGATTTCTTTAATAATTCAGATTTCAGTGATGTTTGACCTTTGACCTCTGGCTTGCCTGAGAGCATCCTCCTGTTCACTGTCTACACTCTCTGCATTACTATCGGTAGTCCCTCTCCAGTCCTGCTCCAAATCAGTGGGTCTCCTTCATTCACACTTTCATTACTATAAGACTTCTTAACCTAATTTCATTCAGATTTCATTGACATTTGACCTTTGACCACTGGCTTACATGAGAGCATCCTCTCTACACTCTCAGCATTACTCTCAGCATTACTATTGGTAGTCCCTCTCCAGTCTCCAGTCCCCCTATTGTTCATCACATTTATAAATGACATCTCCCATGGTATCACGTCCAAACTAAGGCTGTTTGCAGATGACTGTCTCATATACAATCCTATTCATGACATCTCGGACCACCATGCGCTTCAGCGGGACCTTGACCGCCTTCATCAATGGTCTCTTACCTGGCAGATGAAATTCAACACAGAGAAATGTCATCTTCTACGGTTCTCACTCCGCCGAAACAACATTGAAGGCAATTACCTACTGGGCAATACTCAACTTACAGCAGTTCAAAACTACAAATACCTGGGTCTTACCTTTTCTCACAACCTATCATGGCAAAAACACATTGATGGAATTGCATCGAAATCCAACCAAATGCTCGGGCTTATCAATAGGAATCTACGACGCTCTTCCCAGAAGATCCGACAACAAGCCTTCTTCTCCCTGGTTAGACCTCGCTTGGAATATTGTGCAACAGTCTGGAATCCATCTACAAAGAAGAGCATCTCAAAGATTGAAGCTGTACAGAGGCGAGCAGCAAGATTCGTTCTTCAACAATACCGCCATTCTGAGAGTGTGTCTGCTATGATTCAACAACTTCAATGGAGTACACTGGAAAGACGCAGACACATCTCCTGCCTTAGCCTCCTGTACAAAATTCAGAATGGCATGGTAGCAATTACCCCTGACCAACTCCTCACACCAATGGCCCCAAGCATCACCAGACAATACCACCCAAATAAGCTCAAGCATATACATACTCGAACTCAGCTTTACCATAACTCCTACTTCCCACAAACTGTAACAGCATCGAATGCGCTCCCCAATAATATCTTGGCTTCTACATCACTAGGAGCCTTTGCGGGAGCAGTTGCCTCAATCGGCAATTAATGGGACACCTCACCGGTTCCCCTCGACTCTACGTCCTGACTGATGGACCCTGTCGAGTACCCAAGTAGAAGAAGTAGAAGTCCTGCTCGAAATCAGTGGGTCTCCTTCATTCACACTTTCATTACTCATTCAGATTTCATTGACATTTGACCTTTGACCTCTGGCTTACCTGAGAGCATCCTCTTGTTCACTGTCTACACTTTCAGCATCACTATCGGTAGTCCCTCTCCAGGCTTGCTCCAACAGCAGTGGGTCTCCCTCACTTTCGCTCTCACTGCCATAGTCTGCAAACAGAATCAGGACAAAATATATTTGTTTTGTTGTGTTCCCAAAATTAAAATAACTTGTTTATTATACAGTTTTGCAACCCTGATTTAACCATTTAAAAACATAATTTCACAGGCCCCGACAAGTTAGTTTTAACACTATATTTTCGATTTACGCTATGTTTTTTAAAGACAGAATACAAAGAACAGAAACATGATTTCAATACTTGACTAGTAAGGACCTCTCCAAGGACTATTCCTCTTAGAAATATCTGATTGAACTCCCAATATCCATGGATTAATGAATCATACAGTCACACAGATGCATTGGCCTATTTTTTGCCCACTCGAAATGAATGTGCATCAACACTCATGCACATGTCAAGACTAGTTCTGAAAAAAAAAAACTTGGGCTGGGGTCTATGGAGAATGCACGTTATACCCAAATCAGATAAATAAGGCAGACGAACCTAGGATCTTCGTTGCCAATGATGGTGGCACGTCTGGCACTGACTTGGTCGACTTTGGTCGATAGTAGTCCAGATCTTCGAGCGTGTCTTTCACTGCATCGGTTGGCTTTGCCTTGAGGGCTGCCTTGTGTCGCATCTGAGCCGCCTTTCTGGAATGCGCTGGGCAATACCTAAAACATCAACAAACATGGAAAAAATCCCAAATTACAATCATGATTCAATGATTACTTTATCTTAACCTTTTCTTTGTGAAGCACCTTTGCACTCAAATAAGCTTTACTTGGGTTTTATCTTTCACAATAGATATGGAAAAATCACAATCATACTTCAGAATGAGTATTAGAGAATTAGAGAATTAGAGAATTAGAGAATTACAGAAGATTGGACTTTTTCTTTGTTTGTTTATTATTATTCAATAACTACTCCATTAAACACTTTTCTTTGGTAGCACCTAATTACAGAGCCAAAGTTTGTTTACTTCTAGTCTCTAGACTGATTTTGCTCAATCTTTAAGAAACTATTTGACTTTGCTTTAAATTATTTAGATTATTTCTTAGACTTCATCTAAAAGTGACTTACCCTTCTCTGCGGTCAGCTTTAGGTGCAGCCTTCTGACATTTCTGACCCGTCTTCGTCGAGACAAAGTTGCACTGCTTGAACGGCGCCGACTTGTCCTCCAGAATGTGGTCCAGACAGAATTCAAACCCCTCATAGCGGTCCTGCATGCAGATCCGGTGTTGGTAGTTGCAAAAAGACCTTCTGATCGGGGGCCCCTGCGACCCGCATGACCTGCTCTGGATCGATACATTTGCCTGGACGGGGAGATATATATTTTTTGATCAACAGACAAGAAAATGTTTTTTTTTAGTTCTAGACACGTTAGCATGTTCATACTCATAGATGGGAAATTACAAGAAAACATTTGACATAACCACCAAATTTTCAAATATGTTGTATATTAATAACATATTTGGTATCAAATTAAAGATAAAAGATTAACTTTTCAGAAATGTACTTTTATTTCATTTTATGTAATTTATTCTCAATTATTTCATCTTAATTAATTATCATAAATTAAGGAGAGAGAGAAGGAGGAGAGAAAAAGAAGAAGAAGAAGAAGAAGAAGAAGAAGAAGAAGAAGAAGAAGAAGAAGAAGGAGAAGGAGAAGGAGAAGGAGGAGGAGGAGGAGGAGGAGGAGGAGGAGGAGGAGGAGGAGGAGGAGGAGGAGGAGGAGGAGGAGGAGGAGGAGGAGGAGGAGGAGGAGGAGGAGGAGGAGGAGGAGGAGGAGGAGGAGGAGGAGGAGGAGGAGGAGGAGGAGGAGGAGGAGGAGGAGGAGGAGGAGGAGGAGGAGGAGGAGGAGGAGGAGGAGGAGGAGGAGGAGGAGGAGGAGGAGGAGGAGGAGGAGGAGGAGGAGGAGGAGGAGGGGGGGGGGGGAAGCTGCTAGCTGGAGACGAAGGAGAAGGTGTGCATTCAATGATTAACGGACATAGTACTAAATATAGTACAAAATCAGCCGCACCAACCCCAACCGGCAAAACTATACTTTAGTAGGCTTAGAGAATTTTGGTCGCTAACTTCAGCCCTAACCCTAACCCTAACCCTAACCCTAACCCTAAATTTGGTGGCTATAGGTCAGATTTAGTGGCTATACTACTAATATAGGTCAGATTTAGTGGCTATAACCCAGATTTAGTGGCTATGGTTAGATTTAGTGGCTATAAGTTAGATGTATTGGGCAGTACGAAAATTGAAGTTAGCGACCAAAATTCTCTAAGCCTACTAAAGTATAGTTTTGCCCCCCAACCTATATGTAACGACCGGAAGAACTACAGCCGGCAGCCACACAACCTATCCTTCCGTACAGATGATGATGATGATGATAATGACATGGCTACCCATGTAATAAAAACCTACTCAAAAAGTGGTAATCAATTTCCCCCACATTAGGATCTGTGCGTTTTCACCAATGCTTCTTTGCTTATTATTCTTGGTCTCCTTGTTCATAATACACTTCGTTGCGTCTTTGACTTCAAATCGAAGCGTCTTTCATCGATACATCCCACCACAGCCGATTAATCGTATTTCGCACATCTCGTGTACAACACATACGAAATAGAATAATAAGAGATCAGCGCAATATTACGATTTACATCTGTACAGGGAAATACTGTCAAAACCAATGAAGGATAGTAATTTCACTCAGCGCGAATTTAGTTACATTACTTACAATTTTAATCATGGAACTGAATTTTATATCCTTCAAGATAATGTATAAATAGTGTACAAACATAAACACACATACACGAAATTACTTACCAAAATAAAGATCACAAAGAAGAGCAACAAGAATGGCGAAATTGTTATTTTTGTCGTTACTTTATTGAAATTGTTGGTGAAGATGCGAAATGATTGCGCGGCAAATGTCTTTGGTATCGATATGCGATGGGCGCGCCTTGCGTTTGTTTTTGGATCGATCGAGTCCGAGCCGAGCCGGCCGGAGGGTGTTGACTTCAGCTCAGCTTCACTTCGTTTTCGTAATGCAATTTTGCTTGAATATAAATCCAGTTTATGTGAGAGTTCTGTCTTAGTACTTTATAAAGGCGACTCATCAGCTTGACAATGTCCAGGATTTGCAGAAAAGAGGATTTTCCGCAGTTGAAAGGTAAATAATAATGCGCAAAGTCAACAAGATCAGATTCAGAGCTGAGGCTGAGCCAATCTCTCAGGCCTTGCCTGCCCGGAAGAACGGGCGAGAGGATCGTTGTGTACATGCATGCTAACTTACTGCAGGCAAAGCCGCTGCAGCCGAGGCCGAGGTGAGCATGCAGAGCCACTCTTGCCAAAAAATGATGTGCAGTTGTTTCATGAGATTCGGTACTGTATGCACTATGGGCGCGGCCATATGAAAAAATGAAATTTTAGAAATGAGCAACTAAATATCTCAAAAATTAGAAATAACATCGAAACATAACTTACCGCGATATTTTTTTTTTTCAACAATAAACTATTCACTATTGCTTGAAATTATACACAAATATAATTATAAACTTTATCCTTATTTTAAAGTTTTTCATTCACTGCATTTAATTTATAGGCCTACTATAGTACTAGTGCTCAGTAATTTCTCAAGGCTGTCATGGGGCTTTCATTTTCAATTTAAAATATGATATTTTGCTTAGCAAATACATTGTAAAAAGAATTTTATTTTCATATTTTTATTCTAGATGTTGTGTACTTGGATCACATGGGGGCAACCCTCCCATCTGCCAGACAGCTTGACGCTTTCCATAAAGACCTCAGGGACAATCTCTATGGCAACCCCCACAGCAGATCAACCAGCAGCAGCCTCTGCACTGAAACCATTGATCAGGCTCGGTTCAGGTAATTGTTAAAGGGAACCAACAGTACACCAACAAATAATGTTCTTATAGATGAAAGCCTGAAATAGTTTTGGTAGCCCATTCCACCAACAAGTTAAGAAAAAACTGGTTTCCAGACAAAATATATTATTTGGAAAATCATCACCATACTTAAGTAAATGTTCTTGGCTAAAAATTGGCTATGCAGAAGAAGACTAGTCTACTGTCTAGGATGTACATGTACGTAACCTCTGTGGTTCTATCGTCTCCAAAGATACGCGTGTATAGAATTGCTGCACTTGCAAACATGTGGCGCTTATCATGATTCAGTGACTAAGTTTAGATATACTGGAGTTAATCGTAATTGTCTTGATAGTGTACTCTTTAAAAAAGACTCTTGAAACCACTCATACTCACATTACCTACTGTTGTGTGTCGTAGCCAATGATTCTACAAGTGTAAGAGTTGAATGATCCTAACAATAAGACTTGCTACAATATTGAAATGAAATGTTTCATGAACATAAAGTGTATCAACATCTCCTTTCTTCTCATAGGGTCCTGAAGCACTTCAATGCCACCTTTGACACCCACTCTGTCATCTTCACATCCGGCTGCACGGCTGCCCTCAAGCTCCTGGCTGAATCCTTTGACTGGTCCGGCTCCGCATTGGGCTCCAAGACGGGAGAGAGTTCATCAAACCAAGGCACTATTAAAGAAGATGGACAACGATCATCTGCAATTGGAGAGATATCTTCAATTTCAGACGCAACACAAGAAGGAGAACGATCATTCTTGAAGCAAGAGGCCACAGAAGATGAAGGAAGGAAGGGCAGCCTGTTCTGCTACCTCCAGGACAACCACACATCAGTGGTTGGCATGCGAGAGCTGGCCCACCGTCAAGGAGCCAGTAGCCTTTGCCTGCCTCAGAGCGACGTTTGCAAGGCTCTTGGCTCTATCAAGGAGCCATCTGTCCCTTGCCAAGTCACTGATGGTAGTTGCATCGGGGAACCATCAGGTCCTTTCTTAAGTACCCGGAGTGGTCCTTGTCCACCAGATGTAAGGAAACAGAATGATGTGTCAGAAGGACAAATTCCTTTTCTAGATGGGATAACTAAGAATGATACGTCGGATAGCAATGTTAGTCCTCCCCCAAACCATCTGTTTGCCTACCCAGCCCAGAGCAACTTCTGCGGTCGCAAGTACCCCCTAGACTGGGCAGGGAAGGTCAAAGACGGACAGCTTAGTAATCTGACTGGTCACCTTGGTAACTGGTTTGTTGTTGTGGACGCGGCAGCACTAGTCGGCACCTCTCAGCTGGACCTCAGCATTTGTCCAGCTGACTTTGTGACAGTGTCTTTCTACAAGATGTTTGGGTTTCCCACTGGCCTAGGAGCCCTGATTGTGAGGAATGAATCGGCCCCCTACCTGAAGAGGGGTTACTTTGGGGGAGGAACCGTGATGGCTTACCTTGCGACTGAGAGGTTCCATAAGGACAGAACAGTGCTCACTGAGAGGTATGGCAGTTGTTATTAATTTTGTGTCTTTATGGAAAAATCCTATGAGAGTAATCTACTTTTGGCACTCCTATTTTCAGCATTTTTATGAGTCTGTCATTTTATATGATCGAGGTCTCGCAGAGTTGTAAATAAAAGAAATACTCCTTCAAAATCTAATTTTTCTCAGAAAGATATAATTTCCCCCGAAAGTTTGGTGTACAAAAGTGTAATTAATGTATATTTAAGCATCAATAAATGTTCTATTTTATAAAAAAATAAATCCTGTTATTGTATGCTTAATTTTTACTTTATGACTTTCCAAACAGACTCATGATTATTTTGTTGTTCTCTTTGTGAAGATTTGAAGATGGAACTCTACCCTTCCTGGATATCATCAGTCTACGGCATGGTTTTGATTCCCTGGAACTATTAGGAGGTGAGATTGAAATGAATGGATACAATTGCAAGTAGTAAAATGCCAGTAATGATTACATAGTCTATTGATCTCTTCAGCAAAAGTAATGTTCCACAATCATCAAACTAAGTGTATGTTTTCCTGAATGTCTATAGCTGTTTTTAATTTGTGCAGGTGTATTTAATATTATTATAGCCTACCTATTAAAACTATATATACTAATAGTCATGCATTTTCCTTGGCCATCAATCTAGACATTCTAATTCCGATGTGCATTGCACGAAACGGCATGTATTATTTTTACCTTTGGTTTATTTGAGCTACGTTGCACTTGCATCAAGTATTTCAAGGAATAAATTTAAACCAGGTCTCATTGACTTCACCTAAGTTGAGAGCGGTGCTAATGTGGATTGTGATTATTTAATTCAAATTTTTTTTTCATTAAAACAGGTGGTATGCAAGCCGTTTCTGAACATACCTTCAGGCTAGCAAAGTACATTCATGACACGCTTTCAAATTGGCAACATAGTACCGGCCGACCAGTAGCAGAACTCTACTGCCACAACGGGTTTAGGTCAATTGAGGAACAAGGCCCCATCATTAATTTCAACATGCTGCGGCCCAATGGAGAACATGTTGGATATGCAGAGGTAAAGTATTAATTCATTATTTTGTCGTAGACTAAGGAATAAATATATATATTTATGCCTAGAATAGGCTTGCCCATCAGTTTATGATAGGCCTTCGAATTGGCAACACAGTACGGGCCGACCAGTAGCAGAACTCTACTGCTATGACATGTGTAGATCAATCCAAGAATCTAATGGAGATCATTTCTGCTATGCCTATGCAGAGGTTTTATGAAACATTCATTTTCTTTGTCTCTATTGGAAAAAGAATTTGAAATGTAGTCCATATCGTGCCTGAAATAAATAATGCCAGCAATATCTCCACTTCTCCACACATTAAATAATTGATTGATTGATTTATTCATTCTTTCATTCATTCATTTGTTCATTCATTCATTCATTCATTTGTTCATTCATTCATTCATCATTCATTCATTCATTCATTCATTCATCCATTCATTCGTTCGTTCATCCATTCATCCATCCATCCATCCATCCATCCATCCATCCATCCATCCATCCATCCATCCATCCATCCATCCATCCATCCATCCATCCATCCATCCATCCATCCATCCATCCATCCATCCATCCATTCATTCATTCATTCATTCATTCATTCTAATATTCATTCATTCTAATATTCATTCATTCGTTCGTTCATTTATGTATTCATTCTTCCATTGACTATATTGATTAATCATTGATGGATTTTGATCCCCAGGTTGAAAGGCTTGGTGTATTGCATGACATTCAGCTGAGGACGGGGTGTTTCTGCAACACAGGAGCCTGCCAGCAATATCTACACATCTCTAACCAGGATATCAAGGCCAACCTGGATGTAAGTAGATCATAAAATAAGTGAGGAATGTACATAATTCAGTTTTATTTCCCGTATGTTTAAATGAAATGTTATTGGTTTTCAGAAGATGTCGGCCTTTACAGCAACAAATCTGCTACTGGTTGATTTATCATATTCACAAATCTTTTTTTAAATATGTTTAAAATGCTTTAAAGTGAATAGCCCCATGTACTGATATTGGTTATGATTAATGATTTAAGGACTGAATACTTGTATTTCCTGTAAGTTATGTTTTGATGTTATTTCTTTTGGTTTTGTTTGCTTCATTTAGTTCAAGTGAAGACTTGCATGTTTTTGTGAAGCTCTTACATGGGTCTCAACAGGCAGGGGGGGGGGGGGGGGCATGTTTGTTTCAATATGGTTTATGTTCATGATGGTGTGACCTTTACAAAGAGTTTATCACAGTTAATTTGTATGTTTTTATACCTCTGCCAACGAAGTGGCCAGAGGCATTATGTTTTGAGGTTGTTCGTCCGTCCTGTTTACTTTCTTGCGATATCTTTAGAACCGGTTGACGGTTCACTTTCAAACTTGGTATGAGTGTACATATTGTGGTGACAATGATCTGGATAGATTTTGGGGTCATTAGGTCAAAGGTCACAGGGCTGAATTAAGTATGCGAAATAGCTTTTAATCACAATATCTGAAGAACGGGTTGACAAATTATCATCCAACTTGGTACCTGAATGTATCTTTATAGGGAGCCAATGAGCTCATCATATTTTGAGGTCATGAGTTCAAAGGTCAAAGTTACAGGGCTCATTTTATGTGCAAAAATTACTTTTGTAAAATTTGCAAAATCTCAAGAACTGAAACTTTGTACCTCTATGTGTCTTGTGGAACGAATGAGCTGGCTAGATTTTGGGTTCACGAGGTCAAAGGTCAAAAGTCCTTTGTAATCTTGTGAACTGATTGATACAACCATCAAACTCTAATTAAAAGAATTAATTCAGTGCAAGTTAGTTTGGGCTTGATATAAAGTGGCGAAAACATCCCTTTTAACTGCTCGCAGTCGAATTTCCATCTAGTTTATTTTCATTTTTAAATCATTGTTGAAATCATCAGGCTGGCCATGTATGTGGAGATGACATAGATCTGATAGACGGACGGCCGACTGGTTCAGTCCGGATCTCCTTTGGCTACATGTCAGACGAGCAGGACGCTTCCCGGTTCCTAGCCTTCATCAAGAGCTGCTTTGTCGACCAGAGCGCGGCCGTTTCTATTCCACCTGCCCCTGCATGTGTGACATTACCCACAGGTAAACACATAAAGGGTTTAAGAACTGTCCGAGATATGTAAGATTAATGAGTTGGATAGTTGGTGAGAGTTGCGACTATATACAGGTTTTGATTTTAGAACAAAATAGTTATATTTGGTTGCCAACTAGGGCCGGTTGAATTTAAATTTTGATTGATGAACTTTGGTTGCCCTAAGCTAACTGTTAATTGCCACAAATCAGCAGGCCTTTGCTTATTTTGAGCAATTAACTATTTTAAGCAACTCAGTTTAGAAATACGGTTTCAAGCATTGCAAGAAATCCCTTTCTTTATCCCATTTGCAGTAGCCCAAGATCACGAAAAGTCTTGCCGGGATGAAGAAGCCTCAAACTTCACTGACACATCCCCAACTTCTTCAAATCCTTCACCGTCAGTACAACAACACCCAGTCCCCGCATCATCGTCGTTGCTTAGCAACCAACATCAATCCGGGTTGGAGACGGGAATCACTGAATGCATAGCCGATGATGGTGTTTATGTTACTCCCCCCAGCAGTAGCAGCAGCATCAGACTGACAGGGATTTATCTGTACCCGATCAAATCCTGCGGTGCTATGAAGGTATAATAATATATTAATAATGATAGAAGTACACTTAATACATGGTTTCTAAGTGCTGTATTATATTCATAACCCTAACAACTAATTTGGTAAATTGTAAAATGTTTGTCCTACTTGTAGTTCCACTATCTTGAACAGTGAGCCCCTGTTATCACAGGGACCATGAACATTGCCTTGTTACATTTATATCAGGTATCTTCTTATCTGAGGATTAAACAAAAATATATATAAAGAGCCGAGACCAGCAAAATTTACTTGGGTTCTTTCTTTTTTTTTATCAGAGCTTTTTATAACAGGGATCCACTGAATTTCTTGAATGATTAATCTTACAGGTTTCAGAGTGGCAGCTGAGTGAAGCAGGGCTGAAGTACGATAGACAGTGGATGGTTGTCAACGAGGGCGGTGTTTACATGTCGCAGAAGCGGATTCCGAAACTATGTCTAGTTAAGCCCTCTATTGACCTTGAAACAAAACAACTTATACTTTCCTATCCAGGTAGGTAATTAAACAAAGAATGTAACATGTTCAGAATTAGCAAAATTGGGATGATTTTAATACATTCATCTGTTAAATAAGTGTTTATTAAAGCATTAAAGATGCTTCAGTTCTAATATAACGCACATTTTCCGCAGAATTTAGCTTGAAAAATGTCTATGTTCACCCTGCTTTAGGTTAACGGTAAAATTCTAATTAGTATGTACACCGAAGACAACAATTTACAAAAGCAATTGGAAACTACAAGGGTCAGTATTAATACATTTTGTGATTTTGCCCAAATATTTGGCTAGGATATCCTAACCCTAACCCTAACCCTAGGTCTAAATTGACTAAATTTATTATGCATGTGTTTTTATAGTAGATGAGCAGTTTTCAACATTCTCTTCTTCAAATTTGTTTATAAAGAATTGTTTCTACCTGACATCCTGACTCCCCCTTGGATAGTATATAAAATTATATTTAGTTGGAATTTTTGTCCTTTTCTTGATTTTTTTTAATGTAGATAAACATAGTATAAGCCTGCCATTGGAGAGAATCACATCATCAGCTAATCAGAGGTCACTGGGCCAGGGAAAAGTCTGCGGTACCAGGTACAATTCAAAATCATACTCCTTTGGGCTAGTAGATGTTGTTTTCGTTGAAGCCTTTGTTTATGTATATGGCAGGGCTCGACACTAGCACTTGCCCGCTTGCCCGGGGCAAGTAAAAATTGATGTCGGGCAAGTACAATTTCAATAATGGATTAGTTTGCTTGCCTTATAAGGCAACTGTAATTTCTGTTCAACTACAAGAGTAGAATGTAATTCATTACATGTGAATCTCATCTAGAAGTAAGCGGGCAGGTAAATTTTCTCTTTGGGCAAGTAAAAATTGAACATTTATTAATTTACTTGCCCAGATGGGCCAGTTAACAAAAATGTTAGTGTGGAGGTTTGTATATGATAAGAATATTTCATAAAGCATTCATCCTTTTCATTTTCAATAATGAAAATTAACTGCATGACTGAAGTTATACCATTGATGGTGACAGAGATGATGTATGGCTTTTGTCTCTTTTATTTAATAATAACTGTCATTTAAACTATGCTTTTCATATGAGTATCATAGTGCATACAAAACAAATAAAATACAATAAGCAATCAAACCTAAAATGCTTATTTTTATGCCTCCGCCAACGTAGTGGCCGGAGGCATTATGTTTTCGGGTTGTCCGTCCCTCCGTCCGTCCGTACGTACGTCCGTCCGTCCGTACGTACGTCCGTACGTACGTCCCGTTTTCGTTCTCACGATATCTCAAGAACCGGTTGACTGATCGATTTCAAACTTGGTATGAGTGTACATATTGGGGTGACAATGATCTGATTAGATTTTAGGGGTCATGAGGTCAAAGGTCAAGGTCACAGGACTCAATATATATGCAAAAATGCCTCGTTCTCGCGATTTCTCAAGAACCGATTGAAGGATCAATTTCAAACTTGGCTTGAGTGTACATATTGGGGTGACAATGATCCGATTAGATTTTGGGGTTCATGAGGTCAAAGGTCAAGGTCACAGGACTCAATATATGTGCAAAAATGCTTTTTTCTCATGATATCTCAAGAACCGGTTAACAGATCAATTTCAAACTTGGTATGAGTGTACATATTGGGGTGGCAATGATCTGCTTAGATTTTGGGTTCATGAGGTCAAAGGTCAAGGTCACAGTACTCGATATATATACTGTGCAAAAATGCCTCGTTCTCGCGATATCTCAAGAACCGGTTGACGGATCAATTTCAAACTTAGTATGAGTGTACACATCGGGGTGGCAATGATCAGATTATATTTTTTGGGGGTCATGAGGTCAAAGGTCAAGGTCGCAGGGCTCAATATATATGCAAAAATGGCTTGTAATGGCAAAATTTCAAGAACTGAATGTCAGATTTCAATCTAAATTGGTACCTGAATGTTTCTTTGGGAGCCAATGTAGCCATCAAAGTTTGGGGTCATATGGTCAAGGTCACGGGTCGAAATATATGAAAAAAAAAAAAAAAATTAATTCAGTGCACGTTAATTTGGGCTTGATATTGAAATCGCGTGATAGCGGAGGCATAATTTTCGACTGCGCGCAGTCGAAGATCCATCTAGTTCTTTTTAAATTTCCTGTATTGTCTGACAGAGTTAACACTATTGATTGTGGCGATGATGTTGCTGCTTGGCTGACCGAGGTCATAGGTCAGAGGTGTCGTCTGCAGCAGCAAGACCCAAATTTCAAGAGACCATCAAAACTTGATAAGAGTGAGTTACAACTGCACTTCATATTTTTTGCTTCACAACACCTACATTGTATTTCTAATTGTCTCTCTTTTTTATTTGTGTCATAATCTTTGTTGCCCTTCCCTAGCCCTAACCTCCTTCAGAAATATTCCACTCATTTATTATTTTTTCTTTTCAGCACAATTTTGTTCTCCTATCACAAAAAATGGGTTAAAGGAGACTGCAACCCCAAAATAGTATTCTTGTAAATGAAATGTAATAGTTTTAGTAGTCCACTCTACTAACAAGTTCAGAAAAATTGGTTTTTCCAGTCAAATTATATAATTTGAAAACTCGTCACGGACGTGGGTATAGAATTGGCGCACTCTCTGATGTTTGACGCTTATGGAACCATCGGCGCTGTTGGTTCTGTGAGTTCCGGTGATTAATTGTATTGTTTATGAATAACACAACCCTTTGCATAGTGTTAAACATCTTTTTAATATCAAAGAACGGTGCTAAAGCATATAGCCCTGTGCTGTTCTTTGCATTAAGACAATATGCAGGGCTCCATATATTGGCATTGGCCTGGTGTGACCACAAATGATACTTGTCAGACTGGCCAATAAAACATATTTTCCATGCTTATTTATTTATTTTATTTATTTCCGGTATAAATGACATGATACAAAGGTCCGAAGACCAACAATGATCATGGTACATTGGTACACTAACAATAATAGACATATATACATTAAAAATACACATAAATCTTTAACATTATAATATTGAAATGTATGTTTCAGGCCAGCCAAATTTGATCCCACAAGAAAATAATTTTTAAGCATTGCTTGCGAAGGGACAGGGAAAATTAAAACTTTGAAATTGACAACTTTGTGGGGCAGCTACATTAAATTAACACTCTGAAAATGTTTTTATGCTAAACTCTTTGACAAATTAAGGAGGCTCTATTATGCGGCAAGTCCAAGGTATTTGTTCCCAAGGGGGTGAATTTTCATCTTCACCCAATCAAGTGAAACTTGATGTCATTTTAAAGCTGAGATATTGAATTTTGATAATTTGAAAACAAAAATTTTAAGGGTGGCTCCAATAAGTAGTATTAATCAAATATATTTGCATAATATGTTAATCAGCATAACACGTGGGACATCTGAATTAAAGACATATTAAATCATATTTAAAATGCTTGTAATGATTATTTACTTATTATTGGCTTGACCTGATGTCATTACCATAAGGAAATGGGATTATGACTTTCAGATTGTTATCTCATTCAATATGCAAATTAGATGCGTTCCAAAATCAGCATGTCCCACGCGTTACATTTTTACATCTTATTGTTTCGATTACTCGTTAATCGAAAGGTTTATTTTTCTGAAACTCTACAAAGTTCTAATTTACCTTGGGGGACATCCATAACATAGCAACAAAAGTTAAGGACATTTACCTTATTAGCATAATTCTACAATTAGATTTTGTCACGCGTGGGACATTTTGTAACGCGTGGGACAATCTGTACAGTAAAGCAATGGGTTTTTTAAAATCTTGTTTTAGCCAATTGGCAAATACACGATAATTTTGCAATGCGCAAAGATATTGGCCCGAAACTTTACAAGTGTTTTCTTTAAAGTCTTGCGCAACTTTTGAGACCAAATTTATGACGAACAGCTAGACCCTCACAAAGTCACATGACTTTTTCGAAGTGGATGATTTTGTGATTTATGTACAAATCCTATGGAAAATAGTGTTTTTCATATGATTTATAAAAACTCAATTATTTCTTATTTTAATCACTGCAAATAAATACTTTTAAGAACAATAACTGTTTGACAATGGCGAATAATTGATTTCATCAAAAAAAAGATGTAAAAATGGAAGTTGAAAAACAAAGAAATACATAAGAATTTCCCAAAACAAAGAAATACATAAGGACAAATTTTGCTTTTGCAACTTTTGTTTTTATATATTGTTAAGAAATGTCATAAAGAACATTTATGCAAAAATTGAGCATTTTCCAAGCTCAAATTCTTGAAATATCTATAATAAGGGCATATTGGGTGGCGGGCCTATGTAAAACGCATGGCAGAAAAATGTCCCACGCGTTGCATGTCCCACGCGTGACAATGCAATTTTTTTTCAAACTGACCCTGTGTGAAACTCTTAAGTTTTGAGATGATGAAATTTCATATTCTAGTAGAGCACAAGATGCACTAAGAACATACCAATTATGTTTTGATATTGTTTATAAATTCAGAGGAATTCACATTAAAAAAAATACCAACTTTCTCTGGTCCCACGCGTGATGCTAGCAAAAAGTCGCATAAATCATTAATGCATGGAGAATTTCAATTTTTTTTTTGGCATTTGATAAAATTTGCTCCAAAGTATCTAAAATGTAAAAAAAATGGGTGTTTCAATATTACTTATAAGAGTAAGCTCTCATTTTCGCTCTGATGTCCCACGCGTTATGCCTACAAAATAGCTTGGACTTGCCCTATGATAATCCGGGGGAGGGGGGGGGGGGTCTTTTTGGCATTTATGGGGCAGGGGGCTAAGTCGCCCTGAGCCCCTATGTATTTGTTTTATCAATGGTTTGACCAGGGCTCCACACTTACCTTTTTAGTCAGTGGCCCAGTCGAGCCAGTGAAAAAATTTCTTCCCCTTTTCTAGTGGCCCGAAAGAAAAATTTACTGGCCCGAAAATTGTATTTTATGAGTAAACTTTTTACTATTCAAAATATCACTCTTTCCTGATCAAACCTGTGATTATAGATGAAACATTACATGGAAGAAAACAAGATTTTTCTAATTTTGTCAATGTTGGGTTGAAAATCTGCTTTCCCGATCGGGCCACCAAAATATGACTTTAATACATTTTTGCTGGCCCTAAGTGCAATTTCACTGGCCCCGGGCCAGTGGGCCAGTGCGAGTGTCGAGCCCTGGGTTTGACTATGTAATTGCAATGTTCCTTTGTTCTTGTAGCTAATCAGTCATGCAGACCATCTCTTTCGCTGGCCAACCAGTCCCAATACCTCTTGGTCACCCGGTCATCTGCGGCCGCACTACTATCCGATGTCCAGATAGCAAGCAACAGGGAGACAGATGCATCATCGTCATCAACATCATTGCAGCAATCATTGACAACATTGTCCTCATCTTCGCCATCTCCATCGTCATCGTCATCGTCATCAGAGTCGCTGACTCTGGATGATCTGATCGCTCGTTTCCGGTCTAACTTTGTGGTGGAGGGGTGTGAGGCATTTGATGAGGAATCCTGGACTGGTATCAGGATCGGCTCAGATGAGTTTGAGGTACAGTAAAACTTAAAGCTTACTTTTAAAAATATATATTTGTATTATCTTATATGCACAAAAATAGCTCCTAATCATGATATACTAGCTCTGCTAGAAGGGTTAACATCAGACTTGCTAATTGATTTCTTTTCTCTCATTGTTGGTATGTAGTCGATCCATAGCTCATTTTCTCACTTTTTTGCTTGGTAGGTCAATGGTTGGTGCAATCGTTTTCAGGTGATCTGAATCGGGGGACGGGAGAAATGAATGTTTGAAAGAATAACATCAGGCTTGTTAATGTATTACTTTTCTTTCATTATTGGAAGGTAGTCAATAAGCTCATATCATCTTGCTAATCCTGTTAAAGTCAAAGGTCGATGCAATAGTTGACAGATGATCTGCATCAACCAAGAGACGGGAGACAGGAGAAAGAAATGTTTGGAAGAAGTTACCTCAAGTTTGTTAATTATTTAGTTTTCTTTTGTAGACCAAAGCTCATGAATATTTTCTCACTTTTCCTCTTCCTGTTCAATTCCTTGATAGGTCAAAGGTCGATGCAATCGTTGTCAGATGATCTGCATCAACCAAGAGACGGGAGAAAAGGGCATGGAACCCCTCTACACACTCTCCAACGTCAGAGCAAAGAAGGTAAGGCAAAACAAAGCTTTTACAAGCACCTTTAATGAGATGTGAGAACTGCTTTCTTTCAAATTTTTTTGTTTTGTTTTTGGTCATATATATTCCTTGTGAAAGTGCTTCCTATTTGGCTTTCATAATTAGCATGATTCGCCTTCGTTTGCCAAGCATATTTGTATGATTTCATTACAAAATACCGTTATTTGGTTTTGTTTTTTTCCCCTTGGCCAACGTCAAAAAGGTATCAATCGCATAAAGGCTGAAACATTGTCCCACATATTCATATCTGTGTATGTATTGTATCGGGCATTAGTACACTATTTTATTGTTATGAGATTTTATGCACAGCAAGTACAGCTTTTATGGCCATTGTTGTCTTTATGAAATACACTGCAACTACTGCAGAGTAGCTTTGACAATAATATTTGTTATATTTATTCAATTTCAACAATAATGAAGTTACATGAAACCAAGGACAGAGGCTTTATAAAGCATAATAATTCTGCCACCTGCTGGGAAACCCAATTTTCTTTGTTCATTTCTAATTTATATTATACATTTCTGGTCAGTTTCTCTTTGTTTGAAATAACCTGCAAGTTACCCACATAGTACATGTATAATGAACAAATTAATCATGACATCCTTTTTTTCAAATCTAAATCTTTTATCTGGTCCAGATATTCTTCGGGATGCACGTCATGAACAGTTCTAACTTCACTGAGGGTGGCTTGCTGAGGACAGGAGACGTTGTCACGGTATCGGGAAGAAGCAAGTCACATTAGAGATGGGAACATTTCCTGAACTTACCGGTGTAAAGGTTTCGGCCGTGTACAAGCCTCACTCCAACTTCAAGCAAAAACAACAACAAAACTTGCAGAAAACTGGGGGAAATGGGTTACAAAAATGGCAGAAATAAAAGGAAAAAAAATAAGCGATGCAAACAAAATGTCTCGCTCGTCTGCAATCAGGCATGCAAGCGAAGAGCTGGAAAGATGGACTGATATTTATAAGTACTGCCTGTAAAATGTTTGTTTGCCTCTACCAAAGTGATCTCTTTCATTCATTTAGTACAAAGCATGTTGCCAAGTGGTAACCATGCTATTATTGATAGAAAATATTTTTATGCCTCCGCAACGAAGTAGCCGGAGGCATTATGTTTTCGGGTTGTCCGTCCGTCCGTACGTACGTCCGTACGTACGTACGTACGTCCCGTTCTCGTGATCGCGTTATCTCAAGAACCGATTGACAGATTTTCACCAAACTTGGGTCATGTATGTATCTTGGGGGGCCGATGATCTGATTAGATTTTGGGGTCATGAGGTCAAAGGTCACAGAGCTCATTATATATGCAAAAATAGCTCGTGATCACGTTATCTCAAGAAGGGATTGACAGATTCTGACCAAACTTGGTACATGTATGTATCTTGGGGGGCCGATGATATGATTAGATTTTGGGGTCATGAGGTCAAAGGTCAAAGGTCACAGATCTCATTATATATGCAAAAATAGCTCGTGATCGCGTTATCTCAAGAAGGGATTGACGGATTCTGACCAAACTTGGTACATGTATGTATCTTGGGGGGCCAATGATCTGATTAGATTTTGGGGTCATGAGGTCAAAGGTCAAAGGTCACAGAGCTCATTATATATGCAAAAATAGCTCGTGATCGCGTTATCTCAAGAAGGGATTGACAGATTCTGACCAAACTTGGTACATGTATGTATCTTGGGGGGCCGATGATCTGATTAGATTTTGGGGTCATGAGGTCAAAGGTCAAAGGTCACAGAGCTCATTATATATGCAAAAATAGCTCGTGATCGCGTTATCTCAAGAAGGGATTGACAGATTCTGACCAAACTTGGTACATGTATGTATCTTGGGAGGCTGATGATCTGATTAGATTTTGGGGTCATGAGGTCAAAGGTCAAAGGTCACAGAGCTCATTATATATGCAAAAATAGCTCGTGATCGCGTTATCTCAAGAACGGATTGACGGATTCTGACCAAACTTGGTACATGTATGTATCTTGGGGGGCCAATGATCTGATTAGATTTTGGGGTCATGAGGTCAAAGGTCACAGGGCTCATTATATGTAAAAGTAGCTTGAGATTGGAAATCTCAAGAACTGAATATCAGATTTCAATCCAAATTGATACCTGAATGTATCTTAGGGAACAATTGTAGTCATTAGATTTTGGGGTCATGAGGGCAAAGGTCAAGGTCACTGATAGCTCATAATTGTGATACGTCAAGATCTAAAAGGCAGAGTACCATCAAAATTGAGTTAACAGAATTAATTCAGTGTACAGAATTAATTCAGTGTACAGTATATGTTGATTTGGGCTTGATATAAATAAATTGCGTAATGGCGGAGGCATCATTTTCGACTGCGCGCAGTCGAAGATCCATCTAGTTTTATATAACTCATAACGGTGCATAACATCATTAAAGGGGACCACCAGGCAAAGAACAACACATAATTATATGTTTTGGTGTCGTTTTGTGATATCAAATAGATACCCAACATTTTGCAAAGGGTTGTGTAATTCATAAACAATGCAATAAATTACCACCACTTTAATACGGAACCACTATTATTTCGTGGTTCCGTACGCGCCAAACATTTGCGAGGGCGCTAATTCTATTCACGCGTACTTTTGGAAACTATAGAATCTAGACGATTCGTTCGCTCTGCACAAAGGTAGTCTTCGTACATGCAGACCCATGAACGCATGCTTTAGAATGGTGATGCGTTTTCCAATTATAGATTTTTTTCTGGAAACATATTTTTCTGAACTTGTTGATGGAATGGACTACTAACGATATTACCTTTCAGTTATAAGAATATTATTTTTGGGTGGTGATACCCTCTAAGTTATTAAGTTGTTATATTCTGTAATTCTCTTATACTTCATCTCATATTTATATTTTTTGTCTTTATATATCTTTTATATTTTATGCATTTTAATCAGATAACAAAATATGGTTATATATGATTATTTTTTAAATGAATTATCAAACTTGCCTAATGAACAACTTACAAGCGAACAAAAGAAATGCATTATTTGGTTTGTCTTTACCTCAATGAAAAATAGTCACTAAAAGAACTGTAGAAAATGTGAGCAAATATGGAATATTCTTGTTACAATTTTAATTCATATATATATCTATGGCTACTATAAACATGATTATATGCTTGTGCGAGTTAAACAAACACTTTATACTTCATTACAGTCTTTCTGATATTCAAATAAATTAAAAGGTCTGCGATATCAACTGCAATATGGGGAAAATATTTACTTGTGCAATAATTTTATTTTTTCAGATGTTTTAGAAATCATGATAGTGAAATTTAGGTCACAAAATATTGCCATAGATTCCTTTCAATAGAAAATTTTGTTGCCATAAACAAGAAAATTGTCAAAGAGATATGTTATAAATGTTCTGTTTCCATTAATTACAATTCAAATATTTGAAAATGTTTTAAAATGTGTGTATTTAATTGAAACCTTACAATACGAGTTATATTGAGTACAAAACATGTAACCCTATTACTAAGAATTGTTGTTGTGTTATATGTACCTGTGAAACCAAGTGACCTTTTGATTACCTATACACTTATTATAACAAGTACTTTATTACCATGTACTACATGTATTTCAAACAACCCATACCTCATTTTTGTCATCTTTGAAAATTATGATTCTTTGATGATATGAATGAACAGATATCTCACCGACTGTGTGCAGTGGAACCTTGAAAAATTATAGTATATACTTAACATTATTATCTTATCAATTTCAGAAATATATATATTTCTGAAATTGATAAGTTATTGGATTAATCTAAATTTTGATATGCCTTTGCCACCAAGTGGCTGGGAATTTGTTTTTGGTCTATATCTATATTTTATTATGTCCATTCATATTGTTTATTATCATATATTTTGTATCATTTAACAGAATAATGTCCGAGGTCAGGGGTGGTATTCTGTAAGGATCTTAGGAGGTGAAGTTGATCCTAAGATCAACCTTGGTATTATGTAAGTTGCTCTTGAAGTTGATCTTAAAGAAGATAAGATCAACTCCAAGAAGTTGATCTTAGGTATGCAAATTTATGTAAATCACCTGCCCTAAGATAAGACGTATTCTGTAACTGCACTTAGGATCATTGCGCGCTCCTAAAATATAAGACTGCCCCTACCCTGTTTTAGCCATTGGATAATACACGCAACAATATTTGCAAAATTAGTAGCGCGTAAGAGAAGATAACTCGCACTCAGTGGACAATGAAACTTGCACCGTGTGTTTGTTGTGCGCAGAGAAACAATCAAACTCGAGTAGCCGAAGCCACACCCCCAGGGTTATTAAGATAAGAGGCAATCTCTGATTGGTTAGATGACATCTTCATGGCGCAGATTAATTATTCATTATTCATGCTAAGATGGCCCTAAGATCAACTTACAGAATACCAATTTTGCAGATCTTAAGATCCCAAGATCAACTTTAGGATGAACTTACAGAATACCACCCCAGATATCTGCAGTATGTGAAATTGTTCAAACGTTCGCTGTTTTTTCTCATATTTGAAATCTATATGTATAGGTGCTAAATATAATTGTATAGCAATTTTATCTATTATAGTGGAACCTCACATTGCGAGCATGAAAATTACCTTGTTTCATGTTATATCAGGGTAAAAATACAAGAATATAAATAACCTTGTTATAAGAGCTTTTTTTTTCTTCAGAATTCTTTATGAGGTTCCACGCTAAATAATACACTGTGTATTCAAAGTTTCCTTCACTATTAATCATATGTAACTTTCATTAGTTTCATTATATACCAAGGCCTGCATGTATGTTAACATAAATTTTGTTGTATGATTGCAACCTATGATTGGAAATTAAATGATTATAACAGTTTTATATCATTCTCATATTATATTAGTGCAAAGATGCACAAATAAATAATATATAAACATATATATACCGACAAACTTATATTTTTGTATTAATCATGTTTTATTTCTTTATGAAAGAATAATATACATGTACATTTACATATTCACAAAATAATACAACAGTATAAAATGACTTTAGTCATCCTGTTACATAAAAAACATAAAAGCATCCATCAAAATGTTGTGACATTTCAAGACTGGGCAGGGAAAAAAAGGGAAAAAAAGAAAAATATAAGATTTGCATGGTGTTTGCAACTTGGAAGCAGAAATAAATAATACAAAATTAAATTTGGGTGTGGGACTTACTCACAAGTGTAGCGCTAAATCCCCATTAATTACCCCAATCACCAAATTTGATCAAATATGAAGAGGGTCCAATCAAATCCATTTTGTGATTTGACATGCAATGATCCTATATTGTTACCCTGGCTGTAGCCATGCTGCCCTGCAGGCACTTCAAGCACTTCAAGAAATATATTCCTGCCAGGTACCCATTTGCTAAACCTCGGTTGAGAGCAGCACATGTGAATAACCGATATAACACAACACTCGATCAGCCAAGGCGTTACTTATGCAGAGTTTCATTTCATATCTTTAATAGTATGAATGTCATATAACCTCCTTTCGATCTCCCTATTTAGGAATTCCTCAAACAATTCCTCTACAACTTACTCATATCTTTGATAATATTTAATTTGTAAGCTCTTTTCCTCAAACATATTATTCTAGATATATTTTGCATTATCTTCACTCAATCTGCTATAGAGTTAACTTATTCAGAGTTCCATTTAATTTCATGAATTTCATTTGTAAAGGCCTTGTCACCTATCACCGGATAGCGTAAACGGATGCCCGACAGATAGAAAATTTGCGAAATAAAATTATTTGGTGTTGAAAGTCGTCTCCATTGCTTCATGCACAAAACATTCCGCCGGATAGAACAACGTACATCGCCCGACAAGAAACGCATACGAAAGGAGACAAACGGATTTAAAACTGTACTCCGTTGGGCATCCGTTCACTCTATCCGGTGATATGTGACCGGGCCCTTTTGACCTCCAGCTGAGGAATTCCTCCAACGATTCCTCTATATTTTGTATAAGAATGTTTTCTTATTCAGAGTTTAATTTCATATCTTAGTATTATTATTGTTTTCATTTGTAAGCTCCTTTCGATCTCCAGTTGAGGAACTCCTCAAAGTCAGCCTCCTCCTCACTCTCGCCCCCCTCCTCCATGCTCACGTCCCCCTGGTCTCTCCCCCTCTGCGGGTCCTCTGCTTTGGTCTTCAGCTCATCCTTCTTATTCCACAGGGTCTCCACCTTGGCAAAACATTGGCTGTAATGAAAGGGGAGAAAATACAACAAAATTGTCCCAGGGCAAAATCAGCATTTCACTTTTCCTCAGTCTTTTACGATAATTATTATATTTTGCTATTTTAAATAGAGCACCTTAATGTTATTTCATTGCTAATCATTGTCTTGGGTCATGGTTCTACACAATGTCGGGCGAACCAAAAGTTTGTGACCGAGTAGTCGCTAAGAAAGCAATCATCTTGCTCCAACTCATCAAATTATCAAAAGCCTAATCAAATGACAGGTTGTTTGAACCAAGTCAAAAATAATTTCTAGCCCGAGTACAAAACAGAATTTTCATAAAAAATCAACACTTACATCTGTTCATCGATCTCATCAATGTTCCTCTCAGTCTGCGCTGCCTCGTCATCTTCCTCCGCTAGGGTTTCAGACACCTAGAGGATTAGAGAGTTCAATGATTTGGTCAATAACATTTAATATGTAAAATACAGCCATCATTGAACCAATTAATTAATCATTCAAGCAATACAAGTTAGTTTACTGTCACCTATAGATTGAGTTTAATCATTATAGTTCTGCCATTTGGCATGCATCCTGATACCAAAGCATGTCTGTTCAATAAAAAAGACATTTCAGTCACGGAGCTGCCAACCATGATCAACACAAAAACAGAATGAAATGGCCCAAAAAAAACAGAATTTTCAGAGAAAAAAATGAATTTTATGAATTATCATTACAAATTTACCTCATTTAAAGGGCAATGCAACTCAAGAAAAGAGTTTATACTACTTTATACATCGTAATATTCCTGTTTATTATATGTAACATTACTCCGACTCAGATTTCTGCTTTGGAAGAAAAATGTGAAAACTCTATAGGCTTTACCACTATTTACGCGAACCCTGGAGGCCGCCATTATTAGGTTTGTACGGACATCGGTCAATGATATGCATTAATGCACTTCAATAGCTCCTATTGAAACCATTGTCTGAATACTTGTAGTAGATGCGCAGTCAAATGAGAAGAAAAAAATATGATTGGTGATAGTGAGAATGAACTACAGTCAAACCTGTCAATAGTAGCCTACCTGTATAGACAGTCGCCACCAAACATGATCCTCTGCAGAGGAGACACAGCGTAATTGTGCCCGATAAAGACCACCTTTTCTGTCCCCCTTGGGTGGTCTTCAATAGACATGTTTGACTGTATTATTATGAATTATAAAATTGGTCAATTAGGCCATGAAAAATAAATGGTTGGATTGGCGTAACCCGCCCGCCCCTAAAAATACCGGCGCTAATGCACGCCGACCCTAGAGGTTTTTTCTGATTTTTAATTTTATTTTAATAATAATAAAAAATAAATAAAAAATTGCAATAGAATTTGCAATTGCGATGTGTTATGTGTGTGTTTTTGTGTATTTGTAAGAAGAAAAAAAAAAAAAAAAAAAAAAATCCCTACCGACCTACCCTAATTTTTGGTTGCCCGTTACGCCAATCAAACAAATTTTTTTTTTGGGCCTTAAGCTGCGTTCCCATTAGAGCGAATTTCTGCCGCGAACACTAGCACGGACCAAATCAGTGTTATTCATTTATTATTCAGATATATTATTCATATTACATGGCGAATATTCGCAAGCGAATTTTTCAAATCGCTCCTAAGAGCGATTTTTTCAACAATTCGCTGCGAAAAAAAAAATTCGCGGCGGAAATTCGCTCTAATGGGAACGCAGCTTTAGCGTGTAAAAGTTTTAACTGATGCATTTTACTTATGCATTTTACTGATGCATGGGTCACTTTAGTTTGATTTTCGCATTTTTTCGCGCCCATTTTTATAAAAACAAATGCTGCACAGGCATATTTCGTGGATCGGTAAGAATTGTCTGCACTCTTTTAACTTTGGAAAGGGTCTAAAACAGTTAAAACTTGTGCATCCAATTCTTACTGATCCACTCAAGCCTGTGCATCATTTGTATACTATCGACCACGCAAGTCTCTCACCTGCTGCTGTGTCTCCATCTCCTTCTGGAACTTGCCCCACTCCTCCTCCATCGTATTCCTCACCTCCACCTTACGGATCTACAGGAGGACAATGATAAACATTTATTAACCCGTTCAGGACGTACTGATTTTACTACAACATGTATTCTCCATAGACCCAAGTGTAGTATAAATGGATGTAATGGGAAAGTGGGTCCTTAGCACTGTGTGCGCCTAACAGGCAGCTGGCTGGAATACTCCCTAGGGAGTGGAAATTGTGCACTATGTGTGCAGAAATAATTGCAGTGTGTATCTGTTGACCAGGGAAATACTAATAACAATAATGTATTTATAAAATACTCGCATTAATAATGCTATATATCATCTGACTTAGTGAAATACGCGTCATTTGATTGGCTTTGTTGTTGGGAAAATCATGGAATGTTCCTTCAGGATTTAAAATGCTATTTCGTGAAGAAAATAATCTTCCCTCAATAGCATTTCAAATCCCTCGGACTGGAACATTCCATGCTATTCCCTCCACCACCAGTTAACAACTTTATAATATCAAATAACTGTATTTATTATTATAATTAATTAAGGAATACATTTTTGCAGGGTGCCACCTTACCTCACCTTGGTAAAGTATCAACATTTTACAGATAAATTTAAAACAATCAAAGACAATTTGATTATTGGTATGACACACATTCTCCATAGACTCTAGTCCGAGTATTTCCATAAAATGTTGCTATAGCCCAATGTAAAATTTGACTGGCCCTCGGCTGGTGTTAGTGTCAAGCCCTGTAAACATTAAAGCAATCATAGAATAATATAGAATTATGTTTACCTTGGCATCCTTGACAGGGTCATCGAAGAATCCTTCAGGCAGGACTTCTGACATCGGTTTACTACAAAAAAACAACAATAAAGGGCAGATATTTTCAGGTTTGAAATTGAATAATTACAGTTTAACCCCTTGCCTACGGGAACCGAGTGGGCTATGTACAAAGTGTATGGGGATTTCAGAATCTCGTAGCGAACGGGTTAATAACAGCAAAGAAGAGAACTTGGGAAGAGGTTGAAATGAAGAAATGCAACTATGCAACATGATGATAGACTCTTATTGACCTTATTGCCCACAAGAACCTGGTGGGTCCTCGATTATTTCTATGGGGATTGCAAAATCTAGCAGGGAACGGGTTAAGATGGTCATGTGGAGTCTTCAAAAGAAGAGCAGTAAGAGACATGTGTTGGTGTTGATGACCTGCTCTTGAGCAGAATCACCAGTAAAGGAAGAAGAGCAAAGAAAACCACATTGTTATTGCCAACAAACATAGTTATCAAATGACACATGAGGATGTTAAATTACAAAGGCACTTCGGTTTTTTTTTTAATCATTCAGAATAGAAACAAAATGTCCTTTCAGAAATAAATGTATGTAATGTCAACACATGTACCAATCATTATGATTCAAAAACAAAATTATTGGGTTTTAGCCTTACTTTAGCAAACTGTCATAGGAGACAAATAATGAGACAAAGTTGATTTGAATTTTTAAAGAAATTTACATAAGATATTTGTCCATAGATTTTGACTGATGCAAGTGATGCTCAATTTGTTTTCAGTATGACTTGTGTACACATGAGGAGCAGAGGTGTGATGATTTTAGGAACAACATTTTTTAGCAGAATCACCAGAATATGAAAAACCTTCTTAAGCCTACCTTGCTTGATCTTCATCTTGCTTTGTTCCCGATTCTGAAGATTTGGCCGCCCCAGATTCCTGCATTGACGCCGAGCTTTGATCAGGAGCAGATGATGATGATAGTGATGATGATATACCACTGTCAAAGAAATCTGTTTAGCAGGTATACAAGATGAATAACTACATAAATAAGATGTAACACAGTAATGTCTGATATATCAAATGCATTAATTAATAACTAGGTAGCTGATTTATAACAAGAACAAAATTTAAAATATCTAATAATAGACTTGTTTATATCAAGAAAGGTGGCAATATTGAAGTATAATTTACTCATTAATAAACAAAACAAAGTGATGTGTGAAGTTGGTGATGACAAGTTGCCAAGGAAATTTGTATGCAAATGTTTGGGCAGAATGAATAGTTCCAAAAGGGGATTTTCTTCTCCTTTTCATTTTACAACCAAATATACACAAAAATTGACCCAGGAATTGAAGGGGTCTGAAACAAACAATCAACAAGGCTTCTCTATAGCTCAGTTGTTAACCCCTTGACTACAGGAACCGAGTTGGTTGTGTACAATGTCTATGGATATTTGTAGAATCTTGAAGGGAACGGGTTAATAGCACAAGTCTTGCAACCAGGAGGTCGAGAATATTAGTCCCTGTGCCTGACCCTAATACATACTCTGATTTCATGTAACCTGTTCCCTACTAGATTTGGGAATCCCCATATAATTAAAGGGGAAGGAACTCCTAGCCTTTTGACTTACTGGATGTGATGAGAGCATAACTCTTGTAATTTCTAGTCACTTATTTCCTCATGAATATTCCCAATAATGAAAATAATCAATATTTTATGGCCCACTGTCGTCTGCTTTCAATGCCAACAGGAGGCGGCCATTTCTTCAACTTCTCGCGGTGAAATGACTTGTCAGGCGGAGAACACAATAGCGGGTTACGATAATGCTATTGTGTTCTCCGCCTGCCACGTCATTTCACCGCGAGTAGTTGAAGAAATGGCCGCCTCCTATGGGCATTGAAAGCAGATGACAGTGGTCCATAAAATATTGATTATTTTTGTAATCGGGAATATTCATGAGGAAATAAGTGACTAGCAATGATAGTAGTTATGCTCTCATCACATCCAGTAAGCCAAAAGGATAAGGGTTAATTCCCCTTTAATACAGGACCCACCAGGACGCTTAGAGGCAATGGATTAAATAGGGATAAATCAGTCAAATAAATTTCTATGGTTATTTCAAGCATCAATACCTGCTGGAAGACCTGAAGGGATAGAGCTACCTGACCCATTGCTTGCCTGCGGAGTACTGGAGGGTTTTGACATCTTCGCCATCTTAGCACTAACGTTGAAATTGGTTTGGAAGCAAAAAGAAAAGAAAAAAAAAGAAACAGTAAGTATGCTCAGCCTTATATCATATTCAGTACTGGTCCCAAACATTCTTTGGGTGGGGTCTATGGCTTGTGCCAGTTGAAAGTGTACCACATGAAATTTGCGATATTTGATGTTGCGAGATGGCGGATGAGCGCTACGTCATTGACGTTCTGGTTAATGACTTTTCATTTGACTTGGGCTTTAAATAATAGGTTGGTGCTGGCCGATCCCATTCTTAGCAAATGCTAGGTCACACATTTTGGGCTTACCCAACATTATTTAAAAGCATTACACATAACAAGAATAATTATAGTCCAGCATTTACATTGCGCCATTATAATCTAGAAATTCTATTCCGAGGTGCATTATAGTATATGGTATATTATTACGATGGTTGTAGCTGCACTGCCTTTATAGGCACATCCAACATTTCCAGGAATAAATTCACACCAGGTACCTGAGTTGAGAGCAGCAAATGTGGGAATCAAACACACAACACCCCTGAAAGACGATACCACGTCACTCCCAAGACCAGCATTTATAAATCTAGAAATTATATTCTGAGGCACATTACCCTGGCTGTAGCTGAGCTGCCTTGCAGGCCCCTTAAGCATTTCAAGGAATCAATTCCTGCCAGGTGCCCATTGAACTCTTAACGTGCCAGGGATTTGAATGCTCTATGTCATTTGTGTGTGTTATAACTTGCAAAAATGCGAGCTTGGCACTCTAGGAATTAATACACCTGGGTTGAGAGCAGCAAATGTGGATAAAGTACCTTGCTAAAGGTCATGGTTGGGATTCAAACCCACATCACTCCTATTGAAAGACGAAGGCCTGAACCAATATACCACGACACTACCACTACACATTGCAGAGAATACTGCTCAGATCAGAGTTTGGTACTCACCTTTTCTGTGGAATTTCATCTTCCGATTCTTCCGATGATGAATCATCATACGCAATGCCAACTGCAAAATAATAAATAATGTATGGAAAATTAATTTTCACAGTATCAACTAGGTTAACATTGTTCTTTTTCTTTTAAACTTAAAGGAGAAAATCAAAGAAAACCCCTAAATATGACGATATTCATATCTACAGAAAGCTTATATGCCATAGAATGAGCTTGACTGACATTCAAACAATATAACGCTTCCATAAAAGCGAAATTAGGGTGAAAACATCACCCTATTCCCAGGGACAAATTCGCTCAATCGCTACACGAAACGGCCTTTAGCTGTGACGTAAGAACCGGGCTTGAAGCCCAGGCGGCTGCCGCGGTTGTATGTAGATAAGCGTATAATATACCAGGCTGGAAAGACAAGCTTCAACTTATGTGCTATTTTTCCCTTACCAAGAATAAATTATAATACTACATTGTTTGTAATTTGCTTCTCATTTATATTTTCATCATGATATTCCAACAAATGTATCGTTTGTGACAAAAAAAGTTGAAAAAGGTGAAAAAAAGAAGGGGAAACTATACGACTGTGTCGTGCAGTAGGCCTGCACAGATTTGGGAGCAGGCGATTTTTTACCAACATGTAGTTTCACTTTGACATATCAGACGGAGAATTAACCACTTCCATTATGGAAACAAACAGTTAATAATCATTATGAATCAAATGAAATTTTTAAAAACGAAGAATAGTTATTACTTTAGTCGATCTATCATGGCTAGTTTCATGGTTTAGCTTGAAAAGTTGAGTGAATTAGATTCGCGATCTCCTGTGTTGTTACGATTCATCCGCGATTTCTCTGAACATTGGCAGCCGTATTACCTATACGGCTGATAGCGCTGGCGGATTTACATTTCCTGCGCGCGCATCAAAACAAACGAGTGCACGTGTTAGCTAGCTAGCTTGCTCCTCCACGGATACTTCGAAGTCCATCAACAGGCTGTTTTGTTGAAATTCTTCATCCATGTTGAACTGTCAGATGTAATTCTAGAGCGAGATCGTGATCGTGTGGACTGTAGAAAGCTTCGAATATAGCGCATACGCTGGAACTACTTTTAGTTCAATAACATACACAATATGCATAGTATACGGCCGGGTATACGATCGTGCGCTTGCATGTATTTCTCGATGGACGAAACTTTTACGAAACGAAACAAAACCAAAACAAAACGGTGAGAAATACACTATTCTATGTAATTATACCAGTTATAGACATATTGAAATGGATAAGAAATATTATATATTGTGAGGTGGAGTCGGCCCCGTCGGTGGAGTTGCGGGATGGATTCGATGGTTACTTGGTTGGCTTGTGCGCGGGGTGGCCGGTGGTCTGTTGCGGATGCTCTCCCAAGCTGCATTTGCTGCCAGTGTTTGAAATTTTGTGTTTTTTTTTTTTTTCTCTTTTTTGTGATTCATATTTGATTTTCCTTGTAATTTGTCCAATCTTTCTCAATCGTTTGTAAATATTATGATGTTGTTAATTCAATAAAACATATAAATATTAAAAAAAAAAAAAAAAAAAAAAAAAAAAAAATATTATATATTGTTATAACAAAGGCAATTCTAGCTCGGAACATGATTCTACTAGGTAATTTTGTTTTGAAACACAGCTATAATAGATTTGTTTTTCATACTATCTCCGTGTACATACTGTATGAACAACAATTCGGCAAAATGGTGAGTTGTAAACAGTTATTTTACGGAGATTGACACTTTTTCAATGCCAATAATGACATGAATATTGACATTAGGATATGTTTCAGGACATGGGAGGACAACTGTGTGTCAGATATTGATTATTCAGGCAATATTCAATCGTTTTGAGAGAGTAGAACTGCGTCCACTCTATGAACATTTGCGTGTAGATCGCCGTTCGAGCTAGAGCTGTCGGGAGCGCAAAGCCCGGCTCTTACGTCACGCACAGAGCCACTTTGCTGTGCCGATTTCATGGTAAAGGGGAGGGTCAATTCACTAAAATTATATTTTCATAAAACATGAAACTGAACACTTTCATGACTTGTTAACTGCACAAATTGCTTTAATAACTCATTCTATCATAAAATAAACCATAATAACTTGATTATATTCCCTTTGAATTTCTCCTTTAAAGAAAACATTCAAAGGAATCTTGCAATGATATAAGTATATGATCAAAGTCTCAAATATCTCTTTTGGATAATTCTTCTGAAAATGGAAAACTTTAATTTGCACTCAGATGATTGACATCTAGACAGGTAGGTGTAAATGTATTAGACAATGTTTGGAGACTTTGGACTCACTGCTTGGTTTCTTCAGGATGCCTTTGATGGGTTGGCTGGTAGGGGCAGGTTCTGCTTTCCTCTTGACTGGCTTCGCACCCAGTGGCTGAGATTTGGGCACTATTTGTGGTGTGACTGGGGCCTTGTTGGTCTTCAAGAGCAGTACATTCTGAGATGGGAGAAATTAACAACAATAAAGGCGGGTATTTACTGCAAAGCTATATAGAGACTATTTGCATGGAAAAAAGAACTTTGGTCAATGTATTTTGCTTTCTTCCTGACTGGCTTCACATCTAGTGGCTGAGATTTGGGCAAGACATCGCTCCTCAACACCCTATATGGTATGACTGGGGTCTTGTTGGTCTTCAAGAGCAGCACATTCTGAAAGGGGAGAAACCAACAACAGTAATGGACAACAAAAATGAAAATGTTTGATACCCACTTTGTGCAAAGTTAAATAGGTTTTTTTGCATTTTTATGTATGTTACACAAGAGATTTAATCAAAGTATTTGGCAAATCTTGATTTCCTTGCTCCACATCCAGTGGCTGAGATTTGGGCAAGACATTGCTCCTCAGCACTGACTAGATCTTTGTTGAGAAATTAAAATGAAAACAACAGTGGCTTGAATAAAAACTTACAATTTTTTAAATCCTCCTTATTGCAAAGTTATATAGAGACTATACTGCATTATACAGTATTTTACATAAATGCATACGATTTAGTCTAAATGTTATTCAATATACCACTTTCTAATATAGAACTCAACAGGTCTGGGTTTTTTTAATTGATTTTAACTCTTGGCTAAAAGTTTCAATTCATACTGGGTGTAACTCATCACTAATAGGTTATAATACCATCAAATGACAAATACAAAACGGTTCACAAATCTATTTCATTCATTGACCTTCTACTTACATATGTGACCTTACACCACAAAACGACCAATAAGTCGGGAAAACTGATTTTGCTTATTTTCATATAACATTAAAATAGAAGCCATTACCTTTAAAATGGTATATAATTTGTCATATTTGGACTAAGCAAACCCTTTCAAAATGAATGCCAAATATATGGAATATGGCTGAAGCATTTTTAAAATAAGGGAGAAACGGGCCGCTTTAAAGACCAGTGTCTATTCAAGTGCTGTAATACGATCACATTTATTAAATTAAAAATTAATATTTAAACTTGATTTCCGACGCTCAAAATTTCCCAGAAGGTAGATTAAGATATGCTTATTTAGGAAATACCAAAATCCTAAATCTCATATTTTGAACAAAATTTGACTATTTTAGCTAATAAAAGAGAAACTACCACAGCGACATAACAGTCGTTTTGTGGTGTAAGGTCACATATATACTTTTTCTCTTTTGTATTCTGTACCATAAATAAACTTATTCTTTTTTGTGTTTTGTTTGAATCGTCCGTAGGATTGTTCGTCCATTTGTTGGTTGTTCGCTCTTTTATTCACTCTTTCTTCTTTTAAAACTTTCTTTCTTTCTTTCCTTACCTTTCCACTTTGGTTGTTGTTTTTTTTACAAACATGTACTTACATCTTTATGCCTCTTTCCCTGGATGTGTGCAGTCCATATAATCTCATTCTTGACTTGCTGGTTGCACACCACACAAATCAGCTGACCTAGATTGTTGTACGTGCGCCGTGGTCAAGGAAAAGTTATATTTCTTTGTTTATTGAAAACTTATTGCAAGTTAGGGTCTTAGGTAATATTCATTTGTTAATTTGTTCACTCTTCCATTCCCCCCTTTTTTCTTTTTCTTTTTTACTTTCTTTTTTTCCTTACTTTCCACTTTGGTAGTTTTATTTAACAAGAATGTACCACATCTTTATGCCTATTCCACAGAATCTCACACAACACAGATCAGCTGACCTAGATTGTTGTCCAGGATGTATCAGTGTCAAGGGACAGTTATTTATTTAATAATGAATTATACAAAATATTGTAAACTTATTGCAAAGCTTTTACTGAGTATGGGCCCATTACCCCGGGGGGGGGGGGGGGGGGGGGGGGGGGGGGGGGGGGGGGGGCACTCGAATTATTTTTTGACGGGGGTGTGCCTCACGGAACTCTGAAATGGGGGTCTGAAGAGCTGGCTACAAGCACAAAATATAGGGTCTTTGGAGCTACAAAAACCCTGAAACGGGAGTTAAGGGGTCTAAGGAGCAGACTAAAACTACAAAATACATAGACTTGGAGCTACCAAAGACCTACGGAAACCCTCAAAAAGGCTAAAATGGTGGTCCAAGGAGCCCAACTAGAAGAAGAATAATGGACTTGTCGCTACTCAAATACATAGCCAAGTCATTCCGGGGGTCTATGGAGCTAAACTAGAAGAAGAATAATGGACTTGGCGCTACTCAATTACCTAGCCAAGTCATTCCGGGGGTCTACGGAGCGGCAATTTTTGAAAATCGGGTATCTTTAGAGCTGCGATCGGGTGTGAAAAAGGGGTTCTTTTAAGCGGCACATACCCGTCTTACATTATACATGAGTGCCCCCCCCCCCCCCCCCCCCCCCGGGCCCATTACCCATTACCGTAAAACTCCGTGTATAAGGCGCACCCCCAACTTTCTGAAAAAAAATTAAAAATAAACAATCTTTTTTTTTTTTTTTTTTTTTAGGACACCCTGTATTTTTTTTTATACACCCTGTAGTGCTGTTGGAATATTTACATCGCTGGTCTAGGACATATCAAGGGCTTAATGTCAATTGTAGCTTTCATCATCATATACATTTTTTCACATACAAAATAGTGGTTAGTACAAAAATTGCACACATTGAGCATTAACACTGGTGCTCATAAATATTCATATTCATATTCATGAATATTCATTAGCACTTATACTCATTAAATATAATGCAATTTTCTTAATAAACTAACAAATATTTTCAATTATGAGCAAAATTTATAACCACTGGTTAGATAATTGCATATATAATATGAGTACTGCTGCTCACGAATGTATGAATATTCATTAGCAGCAGTCTTTGCTCAATAAACTTGCAATTTTAAAATCTGTAACCAATATTTTTTGTGTGAGAAATAGGTATATGTTGCTGAATGCTACAACAGACAGTAAGCTCTTGTCATGACCTGGACCAGTGTAATATGCATTGAACATGACTACAGGGTGTCCCAAAAAAAAAAAAAAAAAAAAAAAATCGAAAAAAAAAAATGTAAAAAAAATGATTTTTTTTTTTTTTTTTTTTTTTTTTTTTTTGCTATACCTTTATACTTTATAAATATAATGTTCAATGTTATTTTAAAGGTACGTACACTTGAGTATTGGTACTTCCCGAAATGCCCCTTGACACTAACTTGGTTGGTTTTAACTTCATTAGAAAGTTCATTGAATATCATTCCCTTTCGAATGCTTTCATAGTTGTAAAATTTGATTTCAAAATATTTTATATATAATTATAATTGTCTGGCCAGGCGATATCTTGACTTTTAAAAAAATACATAAAATGCTACATTTCTTTCAAAAAACTTCAAAAGAGGTTTTTAAATAGTTGTTGATGATATCTCTATTTAATCATTTTTTAAACAAAACATCACATGCACAATTTGGTATGAAACCAATGAGTTGGTTGGTTGGTTTTAACTTCATTAGAAAGTTCATTGAATATCATTCCCTTTCGAATGCTTTCATAGTTGTAAAATTTGATTTCAAAATATTTTATATATAATTATAATTGTCTGGCCAGGCCACATCTACTAGTAAATTGGTCCAGTAACTGGACCATTTACACGCAACATATAGGAAAGTTCGTTAGCATCGACATACCTAGCTGATGCCATCTACCGACAAAAAATCGCGCAGGAAGCTCTTCTTGAATACTAGTGCCATAGAGCTGCATAAGTATTCAGACGCGTCCGTTTGCGCTCTCGATCCCGGAGTGTTCGTTTGTAATTGTGTATACCTTTTGAGCATGGTGGAGTTATAAAGTAGTTTGTACTGTAATGGTGCATGTTTTGGTTACTAAAGTAAAATTCAGTTTGACCAAAACTCAAATATCCCTTTAATTAAAATTATAAAATCAGATTTAAAACAACATTGTCATTTGTAATTGTATACTATTGTAACTTTATAAAGTCACCAGTAAAATCAATATACGTTTATTAATGATGAAGGCATATCATTCTGGCTGTTCAAAACGTATCCAAGCGGTTGACAACTTGACATGTTGAGTGCATTATTGTAATTTAAATGTTATGTTCACAAGATATAGTCAACTAACACATTTCCATGCGTATGGGACTGAGATTAAAACTGCGATATTAAACATGAAAAGAAGAATAACATATTTTCTACTCAATTGAAAAGATAAATACATAATATTAAAGGATATTTCGCTAGCGGTGATTCAATTCTCTTTGAGCTACTCTGTCTCGCAGCTTTCTGCTGTTTCATCAATTCTCGGATGTCAACTTTCTTTCCTTTTTTGCTGTCTCTGGGCGCTGCCATCTTAATTTCGATTTGAAGAAACACTGAAGCCCATGCATTGCGCATGCGCGTGGTGAACGGGGAATCGATCGGATCGGGAAAGTTCGAAAAAGTTCACATTATTCGAAGTTCACTTTTTTTAACCGGGGGAGAAGATCGACCGATCGAGCTTTTTAAATGGTCTATTTTTCCAAGATACAATATTTTCTTTTCTTTTTAACTCATCTAGCCTTCATTATAACAGTGGGAATACAAATTATATAAATATGTTATCAAATGAAGATTTCATTGTGATTTGAGGACATAATATATTTTCCGTAAGAGTTCAAAAAGATGGTCATATGAACCACGTTAATTGTTAGAATCATTCATTAATTTATTCCTTTTAAAGTCGTCTATCCTCTCTGTTCAATAGGCTCATTTTGACTCACAAGGCCATACAGTTGCAATTATTTGATACGCATCTTTGCTTTAGTATTGTTCCCTACCATTTTACACGGTCTGAGTCTTATTATAAATAGTCGATGGAGCGGTGATACTAATGTCCAATGCCTTTATTACCGCGAAACATGTATATAATTTTTGCAAGTTTTCTTCATATAACTCATACATATCGTATTCCCGTATACAGATAAATATGAGACACATTAGTTGATATAATCATTTCATTAATTTATTCTTTATTTAATGTGGTTAAGATATTAAGATATTAAGATAATTTAGCTATATTTGGACGTTGATAGATAATTTTTAAACCATCTTCGTATATGTTAATTGTTATTTATGTTCCGTAATGTTGCATCTTCTGGAGCCAGTATGTGAGGGTTCACATGCCCTAGGGCAACAGTGATGTACTTTACTTTTGTGTACCCTGGCCCACATACTGCTCCTCACTATTTTCTTTTGTCTAGTCTTCAGTTTTGTAACTTGTATCTTTGAATTATGTGCATATATGTTTATATGTTTATTGTATTATGCTATTTGGTCGAATAAATAATAATAATAATAATAATAATAATATTCCTGTGGCCGAGAGCACGATCTTGACCCAGGACATCGATGAGTTAGAGCCAATGATGCTAATTACCATGGTAAATGTCGCCGTGGTCCGTATAATCGGGCCCCTGGACCCAGTATAGGCTGTAGCTACATTATTATTATTATTATTATTTATTCGACCAAAAAGCACAATACAATGTAAAATACAACACAACTATATATGCACAAATTACAAAAATACAAGTTACAAGACAGAAGAAAATAGTTAGAAGCAGTGTGTGGGTCAGGGTTCACAAAAGTAAAGTACATTACTGTTGCCCTAGGGCATGTGAACCCTCACACACTGGCTCCAGAGGATGCAGCATTACGGAACATAAATAACAATTAATGTATACCTATATCTATACCAACGTCCATATTTAGCTAAATATACTACCACATATAATAGAAAATGCATAGATGAAATGATTATATCAATTGATGTGGCTCATACTTATATGAATTTACGGAAAATATAAGTTATATAAAGAAAACATGCACTGTATATCGCGGTAATAAAGACATTGGACATTGGTATTACCGCTCCATCGACTAAAGCGAAGTTGCATATTAAATGATTATTGAAACTTAATAACCTTGGTAGCCAAAATGAGCCTTTTTAACAGAGAAAATAAAAAATTTAAATTAATAAATTAAAGAATGATTATAACAGTAAATGTGGCTCATAAAAAGGTCAAATTTATATAGATATATAATGAAAATGTATTACGTAATTATGAGTTATACAAAGTAAACATGCTTTGATCTACATGTTTGGCGATAATAAAGGAATTTGGAATTAGTATTACCGCTCCCTAGACTATTTATGATAAGACCCAGACAGTGTAAAATGGCAAGGAACAATACTAAAGCGAAGTTGCATATCAATCTATTGCAGCCTATTGAACAGAGAGAATAGATGACTTTAAAAGGAAAAGGAATGCAGGAAAAGATGAAAGAATGGCAGCATCTTTGACACTAGATGGCAGACTGTTCCACACTCTAGGCAAACGACGTGATGGCGAACAAAAAAGAGATTGTGTTCTAGAAGTTAGATGCTGAAACGTCAAACTGTCAGGGTGTCGAGGATTCACAATTATGTTTTCAGAGAGCATTGCACATTCACTCACATTAGATAGACATTTGAAAGAAAATGAACAAAGGAGATAATCTCTCCTTGATGACAAAGTAAACCAATTGAGAGCTTTAAGTCTATCAGCATAGGCCATCTCACCCCTCATCTGTTTAAGTGCTATGCGCGTAGCTGTCCGTTGAACATTGTTTCTACCTATAAAGGATGAATTAAATATTTAATAAGTCAATGATCATAAACAAACATTATATGAGAAACTTGAACAAAACAAATACTGTAGTTTTTATTGATATGATCCCGGGGGCCCCTCCCACAGTATGGAGCTTTTGCATTTTTGGACTTGTATAACTACATGCAACCGGGGCTTAAGCAGTAAATACCGACATGTACAGACTTCATGTCAAGTCAAATATCCTTTCTATTACCCACATTAACTATAATGTGGGTAATAGAAAGGATATTTGACTTGACATGAAGTCAAATCTGAGTTATCTTGTCCAAAGAAATACCCCTTTTTCAATCACTGGTATCGAATTAGATATAAGCCATGATTGAAATTTAAGTTTTGGGGGGCAACCCCCCCCCCCCCCCCCCCCCCACCAGAACGCCAGTGATGAGTGTAAATCGAGGCAGGCTCCTATATTATAAGGACAAATTGTCGAAAAGATGTGTGGGCATGGTATAATGCACCGTCATTCATAGGCAGAACCTGAATACCAACTCTATTATACATGGGGTTTACTTTTATATCGAACTTTGATACCCCATTTTTCAGTCTACGTCATCCATGACCTCGATCTACAGAATGACTTGTTTTTGTCAAACTTTTCAATCTAGTTCTGAAAATATTGATAAGCTATGTGAAATGTATATACGACCACACCCAAGTGTTTCAGCTGAATTGTACCTTTCTGCTTCAATACGAGAATCCCCAATCCACAAAATTAGTGAAGTCGATCGACAACTCTTGTCGACTTCACTTATAATATTGTGAAATCATCCATTTATATAATATATCTCGCGTCTTGCCCCCAAATGCATGGTTGGGCAAGCTTTTGTCCGAAACACCCCTCGTTGCCCGAATAAGTTATGAAAACCTCTGAGACTCTGTCCTCAACATGATCTTTGTTTGTAATTGTATCAACCTTTCATTTTCCCATCAGTGCATCATGCTGCATGTTGTTGTTGTTATTTATGTGATTATCGGCGCGCCTTACGTAGGCTAATCTCAATGCTTTACATTATTTCATGTTCAATGTTTACAATTTGAAATTACATGGTAAGAACATATTTATAGGTCATCAAACTATTTCACTGATCCAATATCTTGTTTTTATTAGATGTACATGTAAATGAATAAAATTTGAACCATATCTAATTACAAATATTCATAATTATATTACTTGACATGTTTTCATTCAAAGCATAGAGGATGATTGGAGACCAAGACTAACCTGGCGCGCCGAAGATAAACGAAAACTACGCGACGAAATTTCATACGAAAGATTTTACTAAACTTCAAAGTCGAGGAATCATGGCTGAGAAACGTTTTAATCTCATCGCAGCCGCCTGCACCAGCAATGGGAACATGGGAATTGGAATCAACAATAAACTACCATGGAGACTAAGGTAATATAATTCATGTTGATTGCTTGCATACATTCATTAGTGCCACTGACAGCGGCTAACACCGGTTGGTTGCCCCCGGATCGCCGGGAGCTTCGGCAGCATACTCACCTGATATCCAGCGCGTTGCTAGCTATTTTTGTTGAATCTGTATTAAAAGTGTTATAAAACATGTGTATGTTCAATGTGAATGTAGGGTGAGCCGCAGTATATACTATATTGTATGAAATGAAGGGGATATCGTGATATGGTTTGACTGTGTTATAAACGTTTTGAGGAGCCCTGCCCATCGATTTGGCATGCAGTTATGAGTTAACCTCTTCTTCAGACTTGACTGTTGACTTGCACAGACACACGCCCAATAACAATATATTTGAAGGAAAGAAGAAAGCGACACTGATCATTTGCAGAAAGATGTATTTTTCCATTCCAGATTATCTTAAACCTTCATATCAATATCATGTTCTTGTTTATACACTTTCTACAAATATAAGTTTCAAGCCAAGAGCCAAGAGGTGACAAATTAAGTCGAAGAGAAGATGACAATTAATGGAAGAAGAAAGCGGCACTGATCATTTGCAGAAAGACGTGGTTTTCCATGAATCCAGATTATCTCAAACCTTGAAATCCTCTTTTTCTTATTTTCACTTTCTACGAATGATAATCCTTTCTAGGCAGGAGATGGCATATTTTGAGAAGATGACGACGACACTCAATGTTGAAAGGAGGAATAATAGTGATTAGTGGCAGCTAGAAAGACATGTTTTTATTTTCATTCCAAATTAAACCTTGAAATCACATTATTTTGTTGTCGCTTTCTAAAAATTATTATTGAATTAATTTTCTAGGCAGGAGATCATGCCTATTTGAGAAGTTTTGTTCAATTCCAGATTATCCTTAACTTTGTAACCACATTCTTGTTTCCACTTTCACATCACATCACATCACATCATTTTCTAAAAATAATTATTAAATATCAATTTTCTAGGCAGGAGATGGCATATTTTGAGAAGATGACGACGACTCCCAATGTTGAAGGGATGAAGAATGCTGTGATTATGGGCCGAAAGACGTGGTTCTCCATTCCAGAGAAGTTCAGACCGCTCAAGGATCGGGTCAACATCGTCCTGAGCAGCTCTCTACAGTAAGTCAGGGCATCACATTAGCACTTGGCCTATTCCCTGTGGCCAGTTCGAATTACTTTTTAGTGGCGTAGCATGGTCGGACTGATTGAGGGAGGGGGGAACACCTTAAAATGTATTTCCTTATTTTTGCACAGATTTTCCTATCATGTGTCTTCTAAATGTTTTTTGTCAAATTATTGGGGGGGGGGGGGGCATTTGCCACCGTAGCTACGCCACTGCCTTTTTACCCCTTTGTTATTACATGTTTTCAATATCAGCATTCTTTTCATTACTAAGTCTAAGTACTGTGAGAGTGAAAGGACCCCCTTTTAAGGTCCTTAATTACTAACCCTGTCAAAACTAGATCTCTATTGGGTCTTTGGTATAGACTATAGCTCAGCAAGCACTATGAGAGTAAAGGAACTCTATTTTGTCAAACTGAGGTGAAATCAATCTCTATGTATATTTATCCCTTTTCACAAACAAATTTTATATTAATTGTAGTATAAAAATAGATATATGTTTTGAGGCCAACATAAATGCATGAATTCATGATTTTAATCTTAAAATAAGAAAATTATGTTATAACGTGTAATGTATTCATGGAAGTGAGTTCATTTTGTATAAAAATGTAAAGCGCGTAGAGGTGATTGCATATTAGGCACTATAGGAATCAAACATACTTTTATCATTATTTTTTGTTTCCATTTGTCAGGGAATGTCCAGAAGGTGCTGACCATCTGTGTCCATCTTTGGCCTCTGCAGTCCAGCTGTGCTCGACCCCTCCGCTCTCCGACACCATTGACCTCTTGTGGCTAGTTGGTGGCAGTGGTGTCTATAAGGTAAGTCTAACATCATCTTAGTAGGCAATGCGAACAAATATCCTGTTTTCCTGGTTGACCTGTCGTGCAAGTGAAATGAACAAATTCAAATTTTGATGGGTCCTAAATGTTATTTGCCTGAAACCCATTGTTTCAGGCAAATAACATTTAGGACCCGTGTAACGGCTATTGATTTTGTGTGCTCAAAAGGCCACCACAATTTTATCTTTTATTAAAAAATAGGTATTTATGGTCCTGATTTTAGTGGGGTGCCGAGTTTGAAACCAGTGTCCTTCAGTAAGACAATTAATCCACTTTTGCTGCCCTATTATACTCAAGTGTATAAATTGGGACCCGGTAGAAGAAGAACATGTATTTAGCTATTAAGCCCTGAGAGATGATGAGGTGCTACTATATAAATAAAGTCAAACATGTGTATAGTGACCACCAATGGGAAATAAGAAAAATGGCCAATGTAGACAGGTGACCCCTTTAGACAGGTTCCATAACATTGTTTTTCTTAGCAGAGGATGACTTTTGTTAGTAACTATAGGTCAGTTGGCTGCTATAGACAGGTGGCCACTAAGACAGGATTGACTGTATGTTATTATGATCATTTATTATTGTGTTGACTCTCCCCTCTGCCATCAGATCTACCTGACCAGAGTCTTGAAGGAGTTTAAGTGTGATCATTCGCCACTCTGAGGTGTGAGACATAACAGTTATGCGGTGAACATACTGAATTAAGTCACATGACATCACGAGACTGAGTTTAGGGCAATTCCAAGCAAACATTGACATAACCACTGATTTTTCAAATTCGTTGTACCATAACAAATTTGGTATCAAATGAAAGCTAAAAGATTGAACTTTCCAAAAATGTATTTTGTTTTTGAAAAAAAAAATTGTAAACTATTATTTTATTGTTAATATATAGCATGAATTAATTTTCAGTTATTTTCACAAAACATTCAATTAAATATTAAGCATAAAAGAACTGCGAAAAGGAGTTTTCATAAAATTTTATTTCAGTGTTGATAGGATCATTGCTACAATTTTTCAGATAAATATCAATTTCGTCATTTTCGCTCTTCGTTCCGCTTCAGTGACTGTCTCATTTACAATCATTAATATGTCACGGCGTTACACTAAAAACAGATATTTTTAATATTTCTGGAAAAATATGAATGGGAATGAAATAATTTTTTGTTTTCTCTGTATTAGCCCATAGGGCTATAATATGCATGCTGAATAGCAGCATTATCTTTTACCACTTATTAATATAATCAATATCAATTTGGTCACGGCGTTACGTTTTGTGTAACGCCGTGACGCTACCTACTGGATTCCCATTGACATAACACAGTAGACATAATCAAATTGTGTAAGATCTTTTTTGTAGGTATGCTTGGGCATTGCTCATGCTATAATTATATGAATAGGGTCAGTTGATAATGTTTCCATCTCAAAGTTACCCGAGTCATGTATGTGTATGGGTTGTATGTCCGTCTGTCTGTATGTGCATCTGTACATCAGTGTTCTTTTTTTTGCAATATCTCAAGAATTGTTGGATGGATTTCGTTCAAACTTTGTACAATCCATGTATTTAGAGGTACGGATTATTGGATATGATTTTGGTCCATGAGGTCAAAGGTCAAAGGTCACATAGCTAACAAATATGCAAAAATTATATTATTATCAAGATAGTTTGAGAATCCTTGAAGGATAACATGATAATAATACTGGTATGCGTCCAGTGAAGTATATGACCTGATTAGGGAATGGGGTCATGGGAGGTCATAGGTCAACAGGTCAAAATATTGTTGTTGTTTTTTGTTCTCACAATTAAGTTCCAGAATCAATGTTAGAAAGAGTACTGTAGGTAAAAGACAATTTTCTGAAACTGTTTGGGGCACAGGTCAAAGGTCACTCGGATAATTACCAATTCAAAAACAAACATTTACTAACTCTGAAATCATGTTACATGAAACAAATCACTTGCAAATATGCACTGTGCAGACCAAAAATTAAACATTTGTATGTTATTTTGAGAAACAAGGTCAAAGGTCAGATGTCAAAGGTCTCATATTTCATTGTTACATTTGAGTATGTATTTTGGTTTTAATATTTGATGGTTCCATTAACTAACTTCTGAAATAGATAAGAATTTCAATTATGTCCTAAAAGATTTTTTGATCAATAGAGGGCGCTGTGCTGCAAATTTGTGTCATGCGGATGATCATTTAATAGCATCTTGGTTATATCACCCATTCATCTAGTTCTTTATTGATTCTGGATCACTACATTAAAATTATATCATATTATTCATCTCTTCAATATCTCCCATATATATAACATGTACAATTCAAAGGTCACGGCGTTACAGTCACGGCGTTACAGTGCATAGATACATTTATGATATCATATTTACTATGAGCATTGGATTTTTTCTACATTTTTATTTGGATGTTCTACCTTGATGTCTAGTACAAAGAATCAATGTGACAAAAGTGCAAAATGTTCCTGTAGTTCACAGAGTTTACTTAGTTTCTTAGCATGTAAGAAACCCATGTCTTTTTGCCGTCACGGCGTTACGGCAGATATTGATATTCATAATTAATAATTTATTGGGAATTTTGGTTTTCTTGCCTATTGTAAATTATTGGTAGGATAGTGGTTACAGATGCATATCAAAAGTTGGTTCTAGATATTTAGATTTTATGAGTTATTTGGACTTTCATTGTGAGAAACACCCTCTGACCGTCACGGCGTTTGCTTGGAATTGCCCTTTAGCCAATCAGTGACTCGTATTTGACCAAGTCAGATAACATTATCATTTGTTTGTGTCTTCACAAGATGGAGCCATCTGCCATCGTATCTTCCTGATGACTTTTGTTAGCCACTATGGGCAGGTTGGCTGCTTTAGACAGGTGGCCACTAAGACAGGTCTGACTGTATATTATAATGAGTTTTCATTCTTGTGTTGACAGGATGGAGTGAACTCCACCCTCTGCCATCGGATCTACCTGACCAGAGTCCTGAAGGAGTTTGAGTGCGACACGTTCTTCCCAGACTTTGATACCAACAGATTCCAGCTTGTCACGTAAGTATCAAAGTCAGCCCTTGGCATTAAAGATATAGATCTATTAATATTTCAAACATAAGCTTCTGACCACGCGAGCAACGAAAAGCTAATCAGGGTTTCAGGGACGAACACTGCACCAGCTCAGCTGGTAGAGCACCAGTCTAGCAATTTAGAGGTCTCCGGTTCAAAACTAGGAGAAATCCTGTTTTCTTTGCTTATTTTTTCACTTAACGAGATGTAGCAACTCTATCAGAATTGACCATGTTCACTTCCAAATCTACTTTTTTGTATGGTTCTCTGTATTCCTTTTTACTATAAATAGAAGTATGAAACCATTTTTGTGTATTCAAATGTCCACTTCATTATAGAGATATTTATGATAAGTTTGTCAAATCTGCAAAAGTGCAGGTTATTTTAGTTGTGTATAAACATTATGCATTAGTTCAGCAAATACTACTTTGCATTATTGCTCACTACTTGTATTGGCCATATGAAATTAATTGATCATAAATCGTTTGCACATCACTCAGTGAACACATCAGAATACTGTCAGATCAAGAATACCAAGATCAGTTGGCAGCAAAAATGTTTGTGTTTTTTTTTTTTTTTTTTTCTTAGTGGTAATGCAAATCTAAAAAATATGTAGGCTTACTCACTTGCTCAAAAGCCAAGAGAAATTTTGCATTGCCAACAAAAATTAACCAAACAAATGCAAATGAGAGATCTTTATTGATTTTCTTTCTTTTCTTCTTTTTTCTTCTTTTTTTTTTGTCAACTTGGGTTTGCCATTAACAAGCAAATTGCTTCAAAGGCAAATGTCAATGTTCACACTGTACCTCTTTACATTGTATTATCTGAAATTAATGAATAAATGAAATAAAATGTTTTAGAGTTTACTTTTCCTTCTTGATAATATACTTCATCTCTCTTGACCTTTGACCATTCAGGGATCCAGCTGTGAACCAAGAGGTCCAGGAGGAGAAAGGCATCCAGTACAAATTTGAGATCTACCAGAATTCATAGCGACGCCTCTATTCCCTGTTCCTGTTACAGTGCAACAAAGCTTAAAGGTGCACCTGTAAAGTGTCAGATATTGCCCAAAATGACATTTGAGACTTCAATCCTGTACCAAAATCATTGTAAGATATGTTCGAATGATTTGTGAAAGTTTCATTGAAAAAGAACACTGCTTTCCTGGTTAAAAAAGCGAAAATATGCGTAAGCTTTTACAACGGACGTTTATGAGGTTTATGACCGCTAATTAACGCTTTTGAGCTGAATGATAGATATCGTCATACTAAAGGGGCATTTGAAAAAATCTAACCCTATTTTATTCTTCTCTTACCATAAGCTAAACAACACGGTAGAAGAGAAACGATTTTCGTGGCGTTAGACACTTTACAGGCATCCCTTTAACCCGTTGCCTTTGAGACTCTGAAATCCCCATATAGACATTGTAAAGCAGCCCACTCGGGTCCCGTAGTCAAGGGGTTAAGTGAAGCAATGCTAGTAATAAACCAAAAATTTGAGATCGACCATAAATCATAGCAATTACACCTCACTTCCATGTTGCATTACAGTGCAACATAGCTAGATCAAAGCAATGCTGGAATTTTAGAATGACAGAATTCATAGCGATGTCTCTTCCTGTTCTGTTACAGTGCAAATAAGGTTGATGCAACTTAGAGATCTACCAGAATTCATAGAACCATCTCTATCCTGTGTTTTTGTTAGATTATTAAAAGCAATGCCAGAAATTAAAAAAAAAACATAATTTAACCTCTACTAGAATACATAGTGGTGTCTCTCTTTCCTGTTCCGTTACATTTCAACATGGCTAGATTAAGCCGTGCAAGAAATAAACCTTTTGAAATCGTCCATGTCACTGTTTTAAATGCACATGGTAACTTGGCAAACTTGCAAATGTATGTAATCTTTGTTTGCATAAAGTGATCTATGAACTTCATTAGATTTCTTCAAAAAGTGATATTTGAGACTTCAATCATTTACCAATGTAATTGTAAGAAAACGAACACTGTTTACAAAGTGAAAAACTCAAAACAAGTGACAATTTATGTCAGATTTTTATCACATAAGTTGATTTTGACTCAAAGTTAATGGATCACTATAAGAATCAGTACCAACTGCTTCTTTTTTCTTTTTTTTACATTCAAAAGTCTTTGTATTCCTGACACATGTTATACATTGGACATTGACAAAGTCATGTTGAAATTAAATTCTTGTATTCATCCTTGAGTGTCTGTGTTTTCATCTACATAGGAACCTCGTTAAAAGGAGCTCTGACAAAGCAGAACCCTCTCATAGAGGAAGTAAATTCTTCTTTTCGAAGCTCTAAATATTCAACTGTTTTTTATACCCCAGGCCTGTAGCCAGGATTTTTCAAGGGGGGTGCATAATTTACAAAAAACGGGACCGAGACCACTGATTGAGTGGTGTAAGCAGGAGGGGGGGGGGGGGGTCATTAACAAGACAGATCATTGCACGAGACCACTGATTTAGATGGTCGTGACCGATAGAAAGTGGACCTTTCTGAATTTGGGTGTGTGTACCCACCCGACGCACCCCCCCCTGGCTGTGGGGCTGTACCCTGATATGACAAGATACCTGTTATAACAAGTACATTTCCACGGTCCCAGGGACCTTGTTATAATGAGGTTCCTCTGTAATTGTGTGCATGTGTAGATATTTGTTTGTATTTATCTGTTGGTTATTTAGACGCACTTTTGTTAGATGCAATGAAATAATCATGTATTCATCAAATTAAAACTTGAGAAACTGGCATTAATTGGTCGTTCCAGAAAACATTGTTTGTTTTTCACATTTTGATATCTACAGTTAAATGGAAATGTCAATGTCAATTCATTATATTGAGAACATGACGAGTGTTGGAATAGTGCAGCCACTAATTGTGCCATATTTTACTGCACTATAGATTAAGACAGTGGTATGGTTAAGGGACAAGTGGTAAAATTACTCTTCCGTATGAATTTACAATCGGGAAGGTAACAAAATTATAAATAAACCATTTTATTTGGGCGCATTATACCTTACGACCACCATAGCGTCATAGTCTGTAATGTTACTTTTACAGTTCAGTTCAGATTATTTATGTAAATTGTTTTTTTCAAAATGCATAGGCCTACATGTACATCAAATAACACATGGTCAACGTAAATTCATAAAGTTGAAATTTACTAGTGAATCGAAATATATTAGTGTCTCGTCGTGAATTCAAATTTATTTCAGTTCGTTTATTTCTCCTATTGTCATTGAAATAATTAGATGTGTAAAAAGGAAATACTCAAACTATTTAATGGCTATTAGGATGAAGGTCCCTATAACATATATGTATTTTATCATAGACTCTTTATCAAAACTTGCAAACAGAAGAAGACACAAACAAAGTTAGAAAGCGCCTCTTAGAAAGCTTGAATTAAATGACAATCATATACATGATCTACATGAAACGTTGATATGACGAGGAGCTGGGGGATGTTTCACAAAGATCCAAAGTCAAACTTAGCACTAAGTTGGACTTAAACATTATGGAAAGCCATTCGTTTCTCTTAACTTTTTTAATTTATTTTTTTAGTTCTTTTAAAAGGCATAAAATGTTGATTCAAATCATCAATATATTGTATTATCAAGGAGATTTCATGTTATTGATGTAAAATGTATGAAAAGTCTAAAATACTTGCAATTTTGCTTTTGAATATACCTCATTCCCAGGCTACAAATGGCTTACCATAATTTTGATGTCCAACTTAGAGAATAAGTTCAACTTAGGATCTTTGTGAAACACCCCCCTGGAGACCTTGTAAATAGCCTTGTTAGTCGGGGTAGAAACAAACAAAGGAATATCAAGAGCTGGGACGATCAAAATTTCCTTCTTTTGTATAAGAGGGGTTTTTTCCTATCAGAGCTCTATCGAGGATCAATGTCAAACATATTTTGCTGCATTCCAAACCCAAGAATAGTGTATTGTTTTACTATGGAGAAAGTATGAAATATGTTTTCCTTAATTTGACATTTTAATGTACAGTCAAACCTGTCTATAGTGGCCACCCAAGGGAGACAAGAAATGTGGCCACTGTAGACAGGTGGCCTCTATAGACAGGTTCAATTACACTGTTTTTCTCTGCAAGGGATCACTTGGAGTGGCCACTATAGACAGGTTGGCTGCTATAGACAGGTGGCCGCTAAGACAGGTTTGACTGTAATTCTTTTTTGTTTATTTTCATAACGTTTGTATTCTTGAATGTTAATATTTGTAGTTTGTGTTCATTGAAATTGAGATCATGGTAGAAATGGAGTCAAATTAAATTTGATTAAATTCATTTTGTAAAATACTTTTCTTTTCGCTGATCTAGTCTTTTGTGTAGTTTTTGTATTCCTTATTATGCATTGTGTGTGTGTATGTATGTATGTATGTATGTATGTATGTATGTATGTATGTATGTATGTATGTGTGTGTGTGTGTGTGTGCGTGCATGCGTGCGTGCGTGTCATGAATGCTTACATAAATTTTTCATTTAATTAATGTGTCTTATTAATAATAACCCATATTTTTAATCCAAGGAATATAAAATGTAACAAAACAAGTACGATTTAACATAATCTCACAGTAGAAGACAATATAAACTTCACGGAGATTAAAATCTCTGCATAAAGTTTATTTTCGTCGATGGACAATTATATAGGTGATAAAAATCATATCTGCAATAATTGCAACATCGGCACTTATTATAATTTGATTGATTGCAGTTTACTAAAGCAATCATAATATGATATGATAAGGCCAAGTTTGAAAATATACAACAGTTTATCGTCCAAACTTTTGAAAAAAGGGATGTGCAAGGAGGCCCTTGGTATTTATCATACTGGATTTGCTATTTTTCCATGGTGGACGTGCTGCAATATACGACCCCTGTAAAGTCCAAGAACACCTAATATACCTTGTCTGAGGTAATTTGGGTCATACTACTATATTACCAGTAATGTACATTACTATATTAACCTGTCATTCCATAAGAAATTTACCAAAAGAACCTTTTAAAAGTTTTTTCTAGCTGGAATGGCTGGTTATCAAAAACAGCAATTACATATGAACTCAATATGAACCGTGTTACACCAAAGAAGCTACACTGAATAGAAACAAGCAAAAATAAACAGAATTTTGACACTGAATAAATATCTAATTTTTTTAAATAGTAATATCAAAAATATTGGTGTGGTGTCCAAAAAGGAAGCGGGCGGGGACAAGAAAGGACATATTTTGTACTTGGCCTAATATCAGGAGCTAATATATAAATCATAACTAGTTTTGTGTTTGTGTGTTATGATATAAAATATATACCGGTAAGCAAACTCCATAATTATAAAGATAAGTAAATCGTTGCTAGGCAGGTCTATATAGGGAATGGTGATGGCATATACTGGTAAGCATCATTAATGAAACAAATATGATTTTTGAAGAAAAAAACATGATAATCACGTTTCTCGATAACTAATTGTTTTTATTTGTACGTGGTATAAACGTTAAAGGGGTAGTACAGTTTTGGTAAGGCTGAACTTTAGTAACCACAACCCGCACAATGATATTACAAACTAATAGTTATAACTCCACCATGCTCGAAAGGTATAGCAAACGACCAAGTAAAAAGCCTGTCATCATTCAAAAAAGAGCATTTAAAACTCAAGAGGGCGCTCTCTAAAAAAAAGCATTGGTTTAAACCATTTTTCATACAAAATTATGCATGTGATGTTTTGTTGAAATAATGATTAAATAGAGATCAACAACTATTTCAAAAACTCTTTACCAAAAACTGAACTACCCCTTTAGGTTGTCAAAAACATCCAACCTTACTGATAACATTTAAATATGAGAACTGATAGAAAGGAACAAATTGTCATTATGATTATGTTTGTATTTTAATGTGGTGGTTGTTGTTTTTTCTTCTTCACAGTACGCACTAGCTATTTTTCTATTATACCTCTTCCAATACATACAAATGAAATATTAACATACAAAATGTTGTTTTCAATGTTTTTAAATATGACATATTACCATAATGGGGAATGACATGACAACAGGAATAAACGGGTTAACTGGGATGCAGAATTCATACCCATTCGTCACTATATGGATATTAAATGGATGTTAATATTAATTGCCAATTATCAATTCCAAATTTGCATTCACATACGCATTATATATATTTTGTTTTCGATTAAAGAATGCATCTATATGTCTTATACCTTCTTTATCAAGTATTTGATTAACTGAAAAAAAAAGACATATGGAGCTAAGAAATATTGTAATCTCGTTATCTTGTAGGAGGGATGGGGGAAGGGCAGTTGTTATCTATACAAGTCATTGCAGACTAATACAGACTAATAGAAGTGACACAAATACAGGTGACGTCGCATACTGGGGCAAGGAACTGATGAAATGAGAACTGCCCCTATAAGCTATCTATACACCCCCCCCCCCCCCCCCCCTCCCCTCCTGCTTCGCGCCCTCCTTCTTTACCTGACCCTATATATCCAGCATGCGGAAAATACAAATGTGACAAAGAAACACAAAACATTAATTAACAGAATCTCACAGTAGAAGACAGTGTTTATTGCCTAGACCGCTCCAATCGTGGGAAAATATAACCCCTCTTGGCCTCACCATTTACAATTTTCTCCGTCTGCGCCTCTTAATTTCCTTGTATTTTAAATTTAGATAAAGGTCATCCGTCATCATTCTAGGCCACGAAGAGAAAAATTACTTACTTAGCAAATTTTATAACGAAAATAACAAAATGCTCATTAAGCACACTGTATGCAATGTGAATATGCGATTCGTATCTTATGCAACACCACGTGTTTATCTCGGAAGATTTAGGCTATCTTTAAAAACCATGGGAAGATCCTCACCTGGGCTGCAAGATACGAGGCAAACTCGTCATACATGGGCATAGCCAGTATACCTCTTCATTTTGTGGGGAAAACTTATCAATGGAAATGACTATGAAGGAGAAGAAATTATATGATGTCATACATAATATGTTGTTTGTGTTGTTGTTGATGATGATGATGATGATGATCGATGATGATGATGATGATGATGATGATGATGATGATGATGATGATGATGATGATGATGATGATGATGATGATGATGATGATGATGATGACTGATCAATGCTAAATACGCTGATGATGGTGAAAATGATGAAGAATATATGGTGAGGATGGTAAGGATGTAGTGGTGTTGATGATGCTGATAATGATGATGATGTTGTTGGTTAGGATGAGGAGGAGGGTGGAGGGGAGGTGAAGATGGAGGATGGATTGATTATGAAAATTAAATTTAAAATACATTTATGAATTCCCGTTTAAAGTAAAGATGAATAATTTCAATCGTGTATCATCTTACAATTTGTTTAGGGGGAGATGCCCCCCCCCCCCCCCCTCTTCACCGCCCCTTTAATTCCTTATTTGGATCCGTGAAGCAAATAAATAGGAGGGCTTAAGGAGACAGTAATTTTGTAACGATCTGTCAATGTTCCGAACCTGGACATTGAGAAAAAGGTCTGCATTTTCTTTCAACTCCTGCGGATGCTATTAGGTGAGTGTTTTTTATATAATTTAATTTATCTTGGAATAATAGTTTTGAACTATATATATATGCAATATATGCAATATATATACAATGCGATTATTTTGTTTTTGTTCTACAGATATCAAAATAATTCTCGTCAGTGACATGAGAGAAAATTGTCCTCTTCACACATGATAATTATCCATTGGTGATAAAATATGACATCTTTGTTCTCTATTTTAATGTTGAGACTAGCACACATCATTCTGAAGAACCTTACAATGATATTGGTATAATAATTTGATTGAAGCCTCAAATATCACTTTTTTTAACAATCTTATGAAGTTATTGGAATGAGTGATCTCTTCTATCAATAATCATGCAAATTTGTTTTTTGTCTTTTCCCTTGTTCTGAAATGTTCTGAAATCCCAGTAATAATAATGTTTAAATATGTACCGTAAATTGCAAATCATTCATGCACTATACAATACTAATTAAAGGGATAGTACAGTCTTGGTTAAGAGGGCGCTTTGAGAAATATTTTTTTGTAAGGTACCTGTTATGAACAAAATAAATAAAGTGCAACATTTGAAGAAGAAAACAATCAAATACAGAATAAACTTTTTTTGATCAACATCGGTTCAGGAATGGATAAAATGTCCATAAATATTGGAATAAAATATGATTGGGCCCAAGATTTATTCAGTAACTTAAGACAAAATGTATATATTCTACACATCTTTGAAAGTATACCAACGTGGCATAATTTTTTTGTAATGATCTTTGTAATGAATAATCTTTTAACCAATCATCACATTCACATTTTAAAAATTAAAAACTGATTGAAACGTTCAGGTGTAAGGAGGGTGCCATATTGTGTTAGCTGTTTAACGAATGCTTTTTGAACGGAAAACAGCCCTGTAACTTGGCAATTTTTATGTTTTTCTTCTATTCAAGCATTATTGAACGATTTTGTTTTATGATAACTGACAGTTTTAGTTACTTAAATTCAGTTTGACCAGAACTGTACTATCCCTTTAAGCCGCAAAAGATTAGTCATACGCCTCTTCGCTTAGATACAAAATAAAATATTATAAGTTAGCTCATCAATTTGAACAGACGACGATTTTAATCCCGTTGGTGTTCTGCCTGATCGCGGGGACCTATTTCCCTTCCAATATTGAAAATAAGATGCTAAAAGTCGTAATATACTTTTGTGTTCCCACTATACTATTCCACGGATAATGCAAGATAGTAATCATGAATCGATCTCATAAATTTCCCGGGATCAATTTGAACATAATTATGATACAGTATTTCTTCGATAATGAACACGGATTTTCGTAGTGTTGGGGCGTTTTGTCTCGAAATCTCCATGATCAATTCCATCGATGTGAAGGGTATTAATAACATGATAAATGTGTACCCGGAAGGATAGGAACGTGGTTCATCAGCAATAATATGTGCGCTTACGAAGCGCCTTGCTGGAAAACCTGGAATGATCCCCAGGGAGTGGAAAATGCGCACTCAATGTGCTCGGTTGACTGCAGTGTTATATATACGACGACCGGGTTTCGATAAGCGGCGCTTTATAAGTAGCCATATATAGGCGTACCCAGGGGGGAGGGGGAGGGTTGGGGGGGGGGGGGGGGGGGGTTCAACAACAACTTGTAGCTGGTCTCTAGACCTCTTTTTAGCGGCCTCGACCATCATTACTAATAGTCTCGGCCTCGAAAATTTTGAAGGATCCTGGTCTTCGTCTCGAAAATTTTGAAGGTACTCGGTCTCGGCTTCGAAACCCCCCCCCCCCCCCCCCCCCCCCCCGCTTACACGATTCTCAAACAATGGTCTTGGTCTCGGCCTCAAATTGTTTTGACTCGTCCTGGTCTCGGTCTCGGAAATTTGGCCGACGATATAACCCCCCCCCCCCCCCCCCCCCCCCCCCCCCTTGAACAAAATCCTGGCTACACCACGGTAAGTATAAAGCTAGCATTGTCATAAATTAATATCACTCAACTTTTGTTTATTAAACTGGGATCTATACTATAATATAATCACATTGCTGACATGTGCGGAATATGACCAAGGGTTGAAAAGATATAATTATATTTATGTGGTTTGATAATTATGTCCACTGTGTGATGTGTGAAAATTCCAAGATAAATAAATGAATGTCAAATGACCAAGAAATGAGCGAAAATGCAAGGTGATATTCGCTAACTCATTGCACTGATTTTGTACACAGTTATAATTCTCCAATAGATTATTTAAAATCTGAACACTTCAATTATACATATGTTTATAATGGAAGATAAACAAAATATGTGTTCCATGCTTCCATTGGTAATACACATACAACTATTATAGCCATACAAGAACCGCTAGAGTTCGTAAGTTTTGTGGATTTCGACAATGGTATTAGGTCCCTTTAAATTGATCTCATCAATTTTTAACAGGCGAGAAGATGAAGTTAACCCTGCTGGTACTATGCCTGGTCGCCGGGACTCAGGCGACGTACAAGGATCCCCGAACAGCCTACGGGCGCACGGCCATGGTGCATCTCTTCGAGTGGAATTGGAACGCCATCGCCAACGAATGCGAAACGTATGAAAACAATAAATAACATTAAATTAAATGAATATAAATGAAATGATATGAAGGGCAATGACATGAATTCGATGGAATGGAATGGAATGAAATGAAGTGAAACGAAACTAAAACAAAGCAAATGAAAAAGTGAAATAAAAAGAAGTGAATTGAAATGAGCTATGTGTTCATATAATAATCAATTATCAATTCAATAATTACGTTCAAAAATTAAACATATGAATGAGTCGTATTATACATAATTTGTTTATTTATTTATCAGAGCAAATTGTCAAAATATCACGTTAAAAATGGTATTTAAACACATAAAATATGTTATTCGTAAAAAAGAATGAGAAGATAATGAAAAGAATGCTAACAGTCGAATAATAACTAAGTTGATATAACATTTGTCACAGCTACACGAAAAAGTGGTGAAGCTGGAGCCGTGGGATATGTGCCCCCGAATTGTGTCTCCATCAGCATAAGGGCTCTTTTTTAGGGGACTGTGGTATTTTGCCCGAATACCATCTTCCCCATGTTTCACCTGAAAAGCAACAAAAACAACAGTTATCACGAATTAACCGCCTGAAAATTATCAACTTTTCATGACTTTTCCCGAATATGACATGATTTGGCTCAAATATATACGATATGAGTTTGCACGTATATATGACATGCCTTTTGGCCGATAATACGGCCGTTTTCAAAACTCCAGGGGGCTGTAGCCCCATGCAGCCCCCTCCCGCCTCCTGCTCCTATGCGTACCACTTCCCAATTTATTTGACTGGCAATGAAACAGATTCCAACTCAATTCATGTCCTAAGTCCAATTCCCGAGTATTATTAAAACGCTAAACCATTTTGTAAAACAGAGAAAGACGTGTTGGGGTAGGGAGTGGTCCTTTGTTACTTACTCAACTTACAATATGTTTTAAAGGGAGAGTACAGTTTGGGTTTAGAGGGCGCTTCAAAATAATTTATTTGTGAGGTAATGATAAACTAAGTGTATTATTTGATAGGGTACATGAGTTCGCATACCAAATAAACTTGGTTTGATCAAAATCGGTTCAGAAACATATGAAATATCCATTAATATATCCGATTGGAATGAATGTTGGGCCTCAACATTAATTTATTCGATAATTTAAGAAATGTATACAGCCTGCTGCATATTGTCGTTAAAATACCAAAGTTGCTTTTAAATTGCTTTTAATGACCTCTCTATTGAACCAATATTTTCGAACATCGCATTGACATTTTTGTTTTTCTATACTATTTAAGCAACACTGAATTAAAACTAGGTCGAGCTTTGTGTAAGTAAACAGAATGCTTTGGTATCTACCTCATATTATTAAAAAATCTATGAACTGATTATTAATCAATATTTTAATTATGTTTCTGTTTTCAGCTTTCTCGACCCCCATGGATTCGGCGGCGTGCAGATCTCGCCCCCTCACGAGCATCGCGTCATCTTCGAACCGGACTGGGACAAGAACGTGAGGCGCCCCTGGTACGAGAGCTATCAGCCAATCAGCTACAAGCTCGAAAGCCGTCGTGGTACGCGCGCACAGTTCGTGGACATGGTGCAGCGGTGTAACACAGTGGGTGTGCGCATCTACGTGGACGCCGTCGTGAATCACATGTGTGGCGAAGACGCCGGTAAGCAAGAGTTGGAAGAAAAAATAGGGTCTTTGGAGCTGTAAAGTTTGTCTATAGAGCGGATATGTTTTACTCATAGGTCTAAAGAGCGGGTATCGTTTATCTATAGGTTTAAAAAGCGGCTTTTTGTGTGAAGTAAATGAGACCCTTAATAAGAGCTGCCAAGCAGCCTTTAAAAAAGAAAATTTGACCCTTAAACATCTTGTCCACCTTTTGTAGGCAAAATTTCAAAAGTTGCGAGATTATTGCCATAAAAAATTCATGAAAGAAATTGTAATTTTAGAGCTTTCCTGAAGAAAAAAAATAGGGTTTGAAATCTCCTTTTGGTGGAGATATAATTATATAGATTGAGCGGCGGTCGGCTCCGAAAAAAGGGGTCTTCAAAGCGGCACATACCGTATTGCCAATATACGCGAGTACCCAATCACCACGGCCGGACAAGTGCCCACTAGGACAACTAGACTAAATAACTACTACCTGGACAAATTATTCCTGGAAGGGGGAGGGGGAGGGGGAGGGGGTGGGGGTTCAAAGGAGGAAAATGTGTGGAGGAGGATGCCTAATTGCCCTTGAGTGGTATTACCCCCTCCACACGGTGGGGACATTGGCTTCGGAATTGTGGGAAGTGGGAACGGAAGTTCAGAGCTCACGCAAGATACACGGATTACAATATATTCCCTTTTCAATATGTACTTTTATCTATTCCAATGTTATCTTAGAAACAAGTGTAATGTAGGCATTGGCAATACAATATCTTGATATTGTATATGCTATAACTATCATGTTTTAAATTGGAACTTCGCGGAAACAGATGGACGCAACCACTTTCAACTTTTAATATGACATATTTTATACGTAATATTATTCCCTGCTATATTATGCATTGTTGATGCTTAGTATACTTTCTTATACCTCCTTGTGTGTATTTATATGTATATAGTTACGGTATGCATCAACATCTTGTATATGCTGGTTACAAATACAATAATAATATAATAATTATACGTTAATTACACACACCTCCGGAGGTCTCGGGTTTGATTCCCGGCGAAGCCCATTTTTCTTTGCTCATTTTCAATCATTTACAATATTTCTAGTCAGTTTCCTTTTGTTTGAATTTAATGAATGAAAAGCTGCATCATTTCGCGTGATCCCGCGCACTTTGTTAGAAAAGTCGATTGAATAAAATAACTATCATTGGGTAAGTGCCCGGTTTATAAAGCTTCTGACTGTTCGAGCAATGAAAAGGGTTTCATGGGAGCGTCCCCCATGCAAGGATCTTTGTGGTTTCGATGGTTGAGCACCGGTCTAGCAGTCCGGAGGTCTCGGGTTCGATTCCCGGCGAAACTTATTTTTCTTTGCTCACGTTCAATTTAAATATCTATTGTTACACATTTTCTTACAATTTAGGAAATGGAGTTGGTAGCGGAGGCAGTAGTTACGACACGACTACTTTCGACTTTTACGGAGTGCCTTTCACCTCGGTAAACTTCAACGTCCCGACAGGAAAGTGTACAACTGGCGATGGCATGATCAACACCTACAATGATGCAAATATTGTAAGTAATTGTGTTGGTAATATATTATTTAACTCGTACGAGGGGCGTTCAAAAAGTTAATAGCCTGACCTTGAATGAGTTAAAGGTGAAACATTGATTACTGTCGAGACAGAATGTTCATTTCCAAAACATCCCGGTGAACGTCTCTTGAAAACCCCTAAAAAGCCCCTCGTATAGACAGTAAATGACATTATGATTGAATTGACGACACATGAAATTATCATTATCATTCTGACGTTTAAGAGGATGCGCTCTGAAGAAAAGACAGTGATAAGATAACATCAAAATAAATGATGATGCACGATGTATATTTTGATTGATAAAATATAATCATACGTACAAAATGTAATGATAATATGAAGATATAGAAGTCTTGTAAATCTCTGTATAACTCTACTTTGTGATCTAATAATCTTCTTATTGTAAGTTGAAGTGTGAAACTAATACGAGCGAAGTTTTAGACGTTTTTGATGATGCAACCGACTTTAAATAAGCGCGAATGATTATCCATATATAAATCGGGCATATAACGAACATTCTCCTTTGCCATGCCTTCTCTAACTAAAAACCAGGTCAGAAACTGCAACCTGGTCGGTCTCCAAGATCTGGACCACTCCCAGGACCACGTGCGTAAGATGGTCGTCGACTACTTCAACGACCTGATCAACATCGGTGTGGCCGGATTCCGAATTGATGCCGCCAAGCACATGTGGCCCGGCGATATACAGGCGATCTTCGACGCGACCGACGATCTTAACACAGATTACTTCCCTGCAGGCAGCCGCGCGTTCTTCTTCCAGGAGGTGATCGACCAGAACAGCGGGGAGGCGGTCTCGGCAGGGGAATACAGTGGCATCGCCAGGGTGACGGACTTCATCTACGGGAAGGAGATAAGCGAGGCTTTCCGCGACGGCGGAAGCAACCAGATCAGCAACTTCCAGAGCTTCGGCACATGGGGCGTCAAGCTGAGCGACGATGACGGGCTGGTGTTCATCGACAACCACGACAACCAGCGTGGACACGGTGGCGGCGGGTTCCTGGTCACCCACAAGAGCCCCAGATATTACAAGATGGCCATCGCCTACATGCTGTCCTGGCCGCACGGCTTCCCCCGCATTATGAGCAGCTACGACTTCGATGTGGACTGGACGGGACCGCCTGCAAACGGCGACTGGAGCATCCAGGACCCCACCTTTAATGACGATGGCACATGCGCCGGTGGGTGGATCTGCGAGCATCGCTGGAGGGCCATCAAGAACATGGTGGAGTGGCGCAACCAGGCTGGGGATGAGCCCGTCCAGAACTGGTGGGGTGACTACCAGAGGATTGCGTTCTCTCGCGGGAACCGCGCCTTCATCGCCATCAACCGCGACTGGTCGCCCATTGACTCCCGACTCCAGACGGGACTGCCCGCCGGAGAATACTGCAACCTTGCCGTGGTTGATTTTGACCCCGACACGGACACCTGCACCGGGTATGACACAGTGGTCGTGGATTCGTCAGGATATGCTGACATCTATGTCGATAACAACGGTGAGGATACTCTTCTCTTCATCCATATTGGTGCAACCATGAACGGACCGATAGTAGTTCCGACCTCTGACCCATTGGCACCCACCCAGGCACCTGTTTACCCAACTGATGCACCATTCTACCCCACCGATGCGCCATTGTACCCCACAGATGCGCCATTATACCCCACCGATCCACCTGCGGGACCTCAGCCGACAGCACCAGCTGGTTGGGAGCGCACCGTGATCTTCATCTATAAGCCGACGGTCAACGGTCAGGATCTGTTCATCCGGGGAGGAATCGACCACAGCAAACGTTCCGGCTGCACAAACGACGCGGAAACCAGCAACTGCGCGTTGCCGATCTCCCACAACACCGGCGGCAGCAACGAAAAATTCAACGCCTGGTCCAATGGGGATGACTTCCTTGACTGGTACGGAGGGGAACCCAACCAGGGCAACTACAACGGATACTACCCCGAAGGCTCCCCCCTGGTCTGGACGACCAACCAGGAAGGGTACTTCGCCACCGTGGAGCAGGATGGCTATGGCTACACGTCGCTCAACCAGTGGGGCGAACATCACTGGATGCTGGACATCAACATGGATTGCAGCAAGACCGAGGAAGGCTGGTTTGAGCTCAAGGGGCTGCTCAACGGCAACAACTGGGAGAGAGATCAGAGCCAGGGCGTTTGCGGCGGCAGTGCGGGTGGCAGCCCCCCGTACCCCAGTGGCAACCACTTCGCTCGCTGCGGCTACCTCAACAAGTTTAGCTTTGATGGCAACGACTGCCAGATTGAGTACCTGTAGACAAAGATCATTAATGACTCTTCCGTTTTGTCTCAAAAGTGCAATAAAAAGTGCAGTATGGTACCAACTGATATATTGATGTCCTTACTAGGTGATGACGAAGATCACACAACATCGTACCGTATGGTAGGATAATCACATTGTAACAACACAAAAACTGACTTTTGTGAGTTTTTACCAAATAATTGTTTCCTTAATTATATCTAGCAATCTTATGAACTAATGAAAACGGCAAGAATGATTGCCTGTTTATAGGCGATAATTCTAAAAACATTGTGCCTTTGTGCGAACAGTATAATATTACCACCATTCTACTACAAATCGGGTAAATGATTGCAATCGATTATGTTACATATATATAGTTTTGTGTGAATACTACCAAAGAACTTACGAACAGATTCTAAATATTTTTAAATGTTTTTCAAGCTTTGGGATTATCAAATATTTTCTTGTATCTTCTAAGTGCTAGAACCAAAACTATTTTTAAATTTCTAAAAGATAGATCCATAGCCATTCTAGTAAAATATATAACATAATGTCAGAAGGTTATTCAAAAATACAACATATACATCAGAATTAAATCTTCTTTGTTGCTGTTTGTTGTGATTATTTCTTGTCTCATTATAAACATGTTTTAATCCTGTAGATGTTTCTTGGACCTGGACACGTTCTTAAATTTAGTCCAAATTTGTGTTTTTGGTTATTCATGTTCTAAATGCTTTATATAGAATATTCAGCGAGGTTGCCACCTTGGCAACCTTGGGCAATTTGTGTTATAAGCATACAGATAATTAGCTAATTTTGATATTTGTGAAATAAGGATAGGGGTCATTTTCTATCTAGGAGTAGTACAATATTTATAAAAAAACAATTATTCTACACACTAAGAAAAAATGGGTCACTTTGGAACCTTTTTCGCCACACTGGCAGCACCTTTATCTTTATAACAATAGAAAAGTTGCACCTTCCGGTTAAAAGATGCACCTTTAATCTCAGGTGCAAAGTGACCCATTTCGTCTTAGTGTGTAGGGTAATTTGGGGCCAGGAACCATTTAGAACATGAATAATGAAAAAAAAACATTGGACTAAAGAACGTCTCCTGGTGTAATTACATAGAATATAGGAACGTCTACAGGACTATTTTCTCTACTTTTTACAGGCAAAATAAACATCAACAACATACACACTAATCATGCAAAATTCATATAAACAAACAAACTAATAAATAAAAAACAAACTTACAAGCAAGCATAAAACACCAATATGCCTAAATGTTTGCAGACATAAAAACAATAAAACACAAAAGACCCTACTTGGGAACAAACAGACAGTATAGGCATGCACATACAAATTGACACAAAAAAACACAAGCACGCACACACAAAGTTGTAATGATCTTAAAACACATACCAGTAAACTCAGTACACACATGCACGCACACACACACACACAAACACACATACAAAAAAACACACACACACACACACACACATACACAAACAATATCAAATTCATTCACATACATATGAACGTAAAACACATAATTACACAAACTCACCCTAGTATAAAGACACAAAAACACTCACTGAGTTCTCACAAATGCATACAAACTGAGATATTTATAACAGTCATCCACTTACCATGTACACTTGCACAATGGTCCACACAGTAATAATACTAAATAATTACAACAGTCATTTTTATCTGTACAAATTTATTTTTGAATATCTCTCATTATTCATATTATGCAAATAGTTAACTCCAAGAAATAGCAAGATTTACACAATGCAATTTCTTCATTTAGGAATATACATGTACAAGACAAAAACATTTACATATATACAAAATGTCATATATAACCCAAAGACAAGCAAATAGCATTATTACATTGAGCAGTTTCATTCAATATTAATATATACCACAATATTTTCATTATCATTAATAAAAGTCATTGAACAAAAATAATCACAACAATAATTCTCAAGTCAGACAACATATGCATTAGAAACTTAAAAGAAATGGTACATATTATATTGGATATTTGCCAATAAAATTCATGGTGCAATAAGATAAGTACGGTATGTAAAAAGAATGGAAAAAGATAAGTGAAGTATACCTTTAAATTCATGATTGTATTCATATACCTTGTGACAACATGAATTAGATGCAAACATCAATAGGCATAACATTTATCTTCCTAGGAATATATTTTTAAAGGAATTAATAACCAATTTAATTTGATTTAAGGTGAGATTTGAAATAAGATTCAATAAATTACACAATTTACAATCTAAAAAATATAATTCACATAAAAGATACAAAAATATAGCCTCTTAATGCTGCAAGGAAAGAGTTTAAATTTGTTATTAATGAAATGTAGCTGAGGTACTAAACAAATTTCAGACATATTCTTGAAATGAAAAAAAAAAAAATGGTATGAATGAACCCAGATTTTTTTTCCTTTTTAAACAAATAAATATTTCCAGGAAAACTTGATGCAAATGTATAATACTGAGGGGGAGAAACTGAGAAAGTATGTGACACGAAATAAATAAAATTGCTGTGCATGTGTGCATCATGAACATTTAACTTCTTTGCCAAGGAATACAGAAAAGGGCAAAACAAATATATATTTCTACATCAACCAATCATATTACATGTACTACACTAACAAAAGTACAGTCAAACCTGTCATAGTGGCCACCTGACTATAGCAGCCAACCAGCCAGTAGTGTCCACCAAAAGTGACCCCTCCAGTAAAAACAGTAGTATGGAACCTGTCTATAGAGGTCACCTGTCTACAGTGACCACCTTTCTAATTTCCCTTGTGTGGTCTATATAATTATATGCAGGTTTGACTGTACCCTACTACATGTACACAATAGGGGAGGTGGGAGTTAGAGCAACCAATTGCATCGCATATAATCTGTTATAGCAGCCTCTAGTGTTGAGATTGTTACAGTCTGTATCCCTCTGCGTGTGCCACCTATATCTAAAAATGATATAAACACCCTTCAGTCTTCAAAAAGTTATGTTAGTCAAGTTTGAGCATTCATCTCTCTCTTTACTGCATTATCTGACATGATTTTGTTGTCATTGAATAGCCTGTGTAGTCCCCTTTACATTGATACTCCATTTGTAATGATTATGTAATGAATTACACCTAAATATTATAGGGCCTCAACATCATTTAAAACACACTCTATCATCCAAACAAAAGGAGAATTAAATATTGACATTATCAATTACATTTTGCTGCATTTTACAAATGGGGCATCGATGTAAAGGGGAATAAACAGGCTTTCCAATGATAAACAAAAATTGTTTGGGATATACAGTAACCACAGAGATATGAATGCTTATACTTGAATTGCAGAACTTTTTGAGGGGTTTAGAAATTTTATATGACAACAATTGTCTAACAAAGTGGCTGACTTTCATCCACTGTTGAGACTTGGTGCCTGTATGGCACACTGAATATCTATGTCATATAATTGAATCTTATCTAATTTTACAAATTTTTTTTTAGCAGGCACATGACAAATACACTTACGGTACTATCTACACGTTTGGAGAGAATTTGAATCCTTTCAATCAAATCTCTTTACTGGCCCATTCTTTACTGGCCCATTCGGGCAAGTAAAATCATACATTTTGAAATGTTACTTGCCCCAATATACAATTTACTTGCCCTCTAACTTCCAGATGAAATTAACACACATATGAAATTACATTGTTCTCTTGTAGTTGGAACAATTATTTAGTCGCCAGATCGGGCAAGCAAACTGGACCATATATTACATTTTACTTGCCCAGTTTATGAGCCCTGTTTAAGTTTACACATGTGGTACTTCAATTCATTGAAGGTATTTGCAACTGTAGACATCAAAACTCTGTAATTGTGATTATCATTAAATATAAAATCAGGAAGATAATTTGCACTTCATTAACACGTTCCCCTTGAGATTCTAAAATCCCCATCGACTTTTACATGCAGACAATTTACAGTGTGTTTAATCATATCCACTGTTAACGATAATCAAAGCCCTGCATTATTATAATTATCTATCAAATTTCATGGAGATTTTGATGAGAAACAAATATTAGCCACTCCTACAACATTACTTAATTAATAAATCAATAAAACATACACAAGGTTGAATCTATTACGTGCATACATGTACATTGTATGTAAGACATAAATCATGAACATAAAGCAGCCCAAACTTGAATCAAAGGAAATTTAGCGTTCATAAAATGTTGTATGAATTCATTTATGTATATATTTCTTTTATTTTTGGTCGGGGGGGGGGGGGGGTCCTTGCACTGATGTACAAGTAAACATGAAGACAGACTCAAATGCTATTAAAGAACCTGCAGAAAATGGCGCTTAGAATTTATGAGTAAATTGGGGACTTGTCTGACTAATGACAATCTCATAACTAAGGGTGTAGGGATGATAAGGTTGATACAAAAATATAGTATAGTTCCATATTACTTTCAAATGCCCCCTTGGATTTGTTGGAACAACTACATAATATCTTGCATGTACCAGACATGCATTATAATAATTTTTAATAAAACTGCTAAATCGTAGTTCAATGATAGCATTCCGGTGAAAATACATATATGTACAACTGTGTTCAAATTTTCCAGTTCCCTTATAGTTAACTTTTCATTGCTCTCTATTTCGCTAATACATTTTAACCTAGTCATTTTTCTTTTGGCTGTTTGCTCATAATCTGTTTTAATTTTTTACAGACAATAATGATGACATTCATAAAGATACAGAATATGTAATGCTGTGAACACATATTAGATACACAAAGAAAAATATATAATTCAAAGATATTAACAAAATAAACATATACATTTCTGATTCAACAAAATCTGGCGATACAACTTGACTCGAAGGATACTGAACACCTTCCTTCCCAGATACCCAAACTCACATAAAGAAATTGCCTGACATACCAAGTAACCTGGGCCAATGTTCATGAAATGCTGCTACAAGTATCTTAGTTTCATGATAAGTCCACTTAGGACGATGGGGCAGAGTAAAGTGCGCAGTGAGTATTATTCTTGGTTGCCAAATAGATTATGCTGGGTCACCAACCATGTTAATCCAGGTTGGCAGCTTAAAAAAACCCCCCACATATTACATATTAAGTATCCCCATCATCCAAGCTTATTTTCATGCCAAGTCTATCTATAGGATGAAAGAGCAAACTGCACAATAAGAATTTCTTTGAACTTTGCAAACTAGTGTTTGCTGGGTTACCTACGTGGTTAACCCTAGTTGGCAGCTAAAAAAACACCTGGGCCCATATTCATGAAATCCCGCTAGCTTAGTTACTTGCTAAGAGTATTTAAAATGTGCAGTTTATTTATCAACAAACAGTTTTCATAGTCCCCAACTAGGGTTAGCTGGGTAAGCTTCAGGTACCTACTAAGATAACCCTAGTTAGCAACTAAAATATCTTGTGTTTAATTCGTAGCCACGCCATCCAAAATAGACTTAGCAAGGAACTAAGCTAGTGGGCTTTCATGAATATGGGCCCTGTTCTATAAGTGTTCTTACCATCCAAAATAGACTCAGCATGGAACCAAGCTAGTAGGGTTTAATGAATATGGGCTCGGGTTGCAGTAGGTAGACCTCCCAGTTCTAAAAACCCACAAGCAACTAACCCGTTCCCTTCGAGTTTCTGAAATCCCCATAGACTTTGTACACAACCCACCCGGTTCCCGTAGTCAAGGGGTTAAGACACTTCCAAACATAACCACACAACAAATCATATCAGATGACCAAACAAGTCTGAAATATAATGAGTATTGTCATTTATGAGAGCTAGTAAGAGGGTGTTAGCTTTATAGATTTTATACCAGCGTCTTGGCCCTTCAGCTGCTGAAATGACAATACAATATTGAGTCCCGGACCCATATAATCATAATACCCTGCTAAGGCTATTTCACACTAAGTTTGAATGATAGGGCCATAGAGCAGTCTACTTGGTCATCAACTGGGTTTGCTTTTGTTACCAACTAACTGTAGTTGGCAACTAAAACAGCCACTTTTTGCATACTAAGCCCCTTTCATCTAACACCCAGCATGAAACCTAGGTAGCAGGGTTCAATGAATATAGGGCCCTGATGAGTTGATTTGGTCAACCACAGGCTTGGATCATAAACATGCTCATCAAGGCATTTATGCTCATTTTCTCTTCTGTTTTGACATCAAACCTCCGTCAAGCAATTTCATTTGAGCCAGCAATCAAGTCGAATTACAATCGCATCCTTGCAAAGCAGCGGTGGAAGTATTAAACATCTCGTTTTCTGTTCTGTATAAGACAAATGTGTCAAACGGTGCCAACTGTCCGACCGAGACTTGGTCTTTCACATTTCTGAATTGTGCTCAGTCTTTCATCCATCCGCAGTTCGTCTCAAGGAGTTTCCTTCTTGTTATGGTGATTTTTTTTAATTTTTTTAAGCTGGGTGCTCGACAACATTGTACAGAGAGATAGAGAGAGATGATGCAATCATTATGATTCAAACTTATCTTTGAATGCGCTTTGCAAAACAAATTCTAGACGATCTCTGTCCAGTTCTACGATTATTATTATTTTTCTAAGCTTTCATTTGAACTCTTCTCTCGCAGTCTTCATCATTGGCAGCGCTTATGATGGAAGCATGGCATCGAAGAATGTAACAGCGAGACTGAGCGATCATAATGATTATAACTGGCCTTCGCACGTCTTGGAAACCATCTCCAGAAAATCTCCGTCTCATATACACCATGTCATTACTCTCAGTTTGTTTCCATTTGTGGCTGCAGTGACTGCGATGAACGGTAGGGCCTCGCAGGATTTTAGAGCCAGGCCAAGCGATTATAACGACTCTAACCGATCTCTGCATGCGTTGGGGACCACCTCCGGACTATATATCTGTCTGATGTACGCCATGACAATTTAATCAAGTAATTCTCCTTTTTCAGTTTTTGTTTCCATTTCTGGCAGTGACTGCAATGGACGGTGGGAATCACAGGCTGAGTGATCATAATGACTCTAACCGATCTTTGCAAGCATTTGCGCACACCTCCAGACTGTCTCTGTCCAACTCCTTGACGAGCGTCAGAATGGCGGATAAGATGTTTGCGCTCTGAAATGAAGAAAACAAAGGGAGTAAAATTAGTTTTAAAAAAATAAATGAATGTAATCTATTTTTCTATTACCGTACTGACCGGCGGAATCGTCGCAGCCGCGTAAACGCCGCATGCCGACTTTGAGCGTTGAAATTGAAAAAAAAAGAAAAGTGCGCTAGGGAAACTGGGGAAAAAAAAAGCGGAAATAACGGCCGAAAACCAGAAAATCGGCGGGGAAAATTTGCCAAATTTAAGCAGGGAATCGGCGGCGCGTAAAATTTCTCGCAATCGCGCTATTTAACTGCCATGCACACTGTATGCAAGCTCCGAGTTACGATGTACCATCTCGATCAAAATGTCCGAACCGTACGCTAACGTACCTACCCCTACTGCACTGCACTGTACTACAGAGAACCCTGTACTACTGTGCAATGCAATGCATCCATAACGCACGTAGATCGATGGCAGGCAAGCGCGGCGCTGGCAGTGGTAGTTTGTTTCGTAACTTCAAAGTTAAAAACGTATCGGATTTAGCAAATATCAGCAAAAAAGGTGAGAAACCATTCTAGGCCAGGCCAGGGTAAACGTAGACAATTTGGCTTTATAATGTTTTATCACGCAATACAATACAGTGCAATACAACAAATAGTCCCACACCTGCAGAAATGTGTTGTTTTGAGGCCGGTGAAAGTGAAAATTTGACTATCGCCGCGTACGCGCCGCACCCCAACATTGCGGGTATTTTTCAAGGAAAAAGTATGCGGCGATTACGCCGGTCAGTACGGTACCTGAAAGTTCAATAATTAGCATTATATGTATTAACCCGTTCAGGATTGGTCCTAAAAATACTTGGGATGGGGTCTTTGGAGAATGCATAGTCTAGAACAGGTTAAAGATGGACAAAAAGACAAACAAACATTCTCAACAGCTCATTAAGTTGCCTTCACTTGCAACTGGTGATTATCCATTATTATTTTTTTTGTGGGGCTTTGTGAAAAGATCACCTCAGGCCGACATGATGACTTTTCGTGACTGCACTTCCCTTTCGGTCAGAGCACTAATCAAAATAATCTATGAAAGAAAGTTCGGACTTACAGGTTCCAATGAAATTAAGTGGAAAAATATCAATGATTCAGTACACTGATTAAAATATTTATGAATGAAATGTTGGAAATAAAGAGGAGTGAAATGAAGTAGAAAATGATGATTCATAGGGCCAATCATTCCCCCCGACTACCTCCACACCGAATCCCCAATCTCAGCCTGTCCCCAAAGGCTAGCACTTCTTAATAATTCACGAACCATCAAAGGAGTATAAAGGTGATGCAATTCAAAGGGTGACAGAGCAAGAAAGAGGGTCAGGGAGTTGGGGCAAAGGGGTAAATCTCAGCCTGAACCAAATCCCAAAAGACAATAGAAGCTGCTTCATCACAAACCAATGATGGTTATGACCAGAGGAATTGTTTAATAGTTGGTATAAATGATGTTTTTTTCTATCATTGCTGACTGTGAGTGCCACCAGCTAATTCAGACAGTGAATGGGGAGTGGGGAGAGGTGAGAGGAGGGGAGGATGATGGTGATAGAGCATCATAGAGGGCAGGGGCAGGGGTAAAGAAATGAATCTCAGCCTGTTCCTGGTCCCAAAAGATTCAAACGATGCCCCCTTCATCACAAATCAAGGAGCAGAGGAAATATTTGTTACAGGTGATAGGAATGGGGGGAGGTGAGAGAGGGGAGGGAGGAAGGAGAGGAAGATGAGGGTGATGGAGGGCAGGGGTATGGGTAAAGGGGGGGGGGGGGGGGGGGGGGTGAATCTCAGCCTGTTCCCAGTCCCAAAAGATACAAACGAAGCCCTATTCATCACAAATCAAGGATCAGAGGTAATGTTTTCTAGTTGGACGAAATGGGGAGAGGGTGAGGGGCAATAATGAGAGTTAAGGGGAAGAGGATTAGGATGGGAGGGGAGGGGAGGGGAGGGAGAAGGAAGAGGATGACTGTGGGGGAGGTAGAGTATTTTGCAGAGGTCATCACGTATCTGAGACCTCTTTGAAATCTTAAGCTGCTGTTAACCACTACGTGGCCCATAAGGAAAGTGATTACTTTGATTTATAGCTCACATTAATGGGCTAATGTTCTCTTTAGTACATTTTTGTAATGAGGGGATTGAAATAACATTTGAAAAAGGGGTGAAGGTAGCAGCTGTAATAGAAATTGAATAAAAATGCCCTGGATGTATTTCAACCTTCCCATTAGCCACACAGGTACCTATCAATGATTCACACACACCAGGGGAAAAGAGTAAAAAGCATTTAAGAGGGGTGTGTGAAAGGGTGAAAAGTGAACAAGAGGGATGGCGGAAGGGGGAGGGGAAGAAGGTGACAAGTGATGCGAAGAGGGAGAGGGGGAGGGGATGTGGTAGAATGGGGTGAGATGGGAGATGAGGGAAGATGGATGTATGAAATGGTGAATAGTAAATAAGAGGGATGCCGAAAAGGGGGGGAGGGGGTGGAAAAGGATGAGGGAAACAAGAGATGGGGAGAGGGTGATGAGGATGAGAGAAGAAAGGGGTAGGATGGGGCGAGATGGGGGTGAGTTAAGAGAGATGTGTGAAATGTGTGAATAGTGAATAAGAGCAATGGGAAAAAGTGGGTAAGAAGAGAAGGGGGAAACAGGAGATGGGGTAGGAGGTGGAGAGATGGAGAATAAGGGAAGAGGGATGGATGAAGGGGTAAATAGTGAATAAGAGGGATACCGGAAAAGGAGGCTGGAGATTAGAGGAGATAGGGGAATTGTGAGTTGAGATGGGTGACGAGTAGAAATGGACAACAGGTGAGGGTATAAGGGAAAGTGACTGCAAGATAACTTTGATAATTTAATCATTCAGTATGAAAGGGGTAAATGTAGTGTACAGCAGGGGATAAATCTGCACAATCACATGACAACTGTTCGAGTTCACTCAGTATGAAAAGGGTATGGAATACAACTGGGGACAACTCTAGACACTCCTTACTATTGGAAATCACTCAGTATGAAAGGGATATAAGGAATGGTGTAGCAGGGGATAAATCTGCACAATCACATGACAACTGTTCGAGTTCACTCAGTATGAAAAGGGATATGAGATGCAACTAGGGACAACTCCCAACACTCCTTATCTCGGCCCTTCAGTCCTCGTGGACTGCATGGTCAATGCCAACATCCACTTCAGAAACACACTCAAGTTGGTCTCTCCACTTCTAGGACTTTTCACACTGCAAGTTATCGTGCAAAGTACAGTCAAAAGTCACGGCAAATAACAGAAGAAATTGCAGGCCTCTTTAATTTGTCTTTAGCTTTTAAATTAGAATGTATTTGCTAGAATTAGCATGAATTTCATGATTTTCCTGAAGTAAATCCCCAAATTTAACCAGTCTCTGGAAGAAAAAAATACAAGCTATGTGGAAATTCAGACAATTTTTACCAGATAACATTGAAGATCTTATGTGTTGTCCTTCCTACAAAGAATTTGTTTGGAAGTCAGATTTCAGAAAAATGACAAATGTTCTTGAATACTAAAACATATCCAAAGATACATTTCATTGTCTACAGAAATAAACCTTCTCTGCACCAACCATTCATTGTACAAGTCAAAACACACTTAAATATGTGTCATTGGTAATCATAGGATTAAAGGGAACCTAAACATTGGATAATTTTGTTTTGAATGACGTTACAATCATTGACTAAGGGAGGCCATTTTGAGAGAAAATATATTTCAGTAATTTCAGTCAATATCTGTCTTTGAACAGAAATATAAAAACTATTGACAAGTTTTGCTTTAACAAATTTCAATGATTATCCCAGTCCTCTCATATAAATACAAAATTATGTTCCAAGATTTAGGTCCCCTTTAAAATTGTCAGTGAACCCTTTAAGGCCCAATTAGTAACACACAGAGATGGCACACTGTTCAAGCTGAGTGTTAGTGGGTTAATGTGCTTACTTTAGTTTTGTGACTGCTTACTGTCTTGTGTTTGGCGGGTGACATCGAGAGTTTCTCCGATGACAGGGGCTTCAGACCGAGCTGCTCACGGATTTGACTGGAGAGGAGAGGATGAAGAATGAGATATTGATGTAATACAAATGTTCAGAAATAATGAACAAACAGTTTTTCATGAGAATGAGATATTAATATAATACAAATGTACAGAAATAATGTACAAACAGTTTTTCATGAGAATGAGATATTGATATAATACAAATGTACAGAAATAATGAACAAACAGTTTTTCATGAGAATGAGATATTAATATAATACAAATGTACAGAAATAATGTACAAACAGTTTTTCATGAGAATGAGATATTGATATAATACAAATGTACAGAAATAATGAACAAACAGTTTTTTCATGAAGACTGAGATATTAAAATAATACAAATGTACAGAAATAATGAACAAGTTTAATTTTTTGCCATCTGTAGACAGAAAAGGATAAAGGATAAATTGAAATATTATCAAAGGTTAATTGAATGACAGAGCTCTGTGTGGATTTCACTGTAAAAGAAGATAAATTAAAAAAAGATATTGTCACAACTCTAGCATAATGAATGATAAAAATTCCTTTTGAAACATTTTTTTTGGGGATAAAAAGGATAAAGTTAACAATTGAGGAATAGTTCATTAGTAAAAACTTAATGCAAACACTTCCAGTATCCTTGATTATCTCGTCCCCCCCCCCCCTCCCCGGGTGTTTTACAAAAATTCTAAGTTGAACTTAACTCTATAGTAGGACCAAACAATTATGGAAATGGCCTACGTAATTTCAAGTCAAACCTAGAATTAAAGTTCAACTTAGTATCTTTGTGAAACACCCCCTGGCCCTCTTCTCTTCCTGTCCCTCCCTATCTCCATTCCCCTTCATTTCCCTCTCTCTCTCCATCTGACTCATTCCATCCATTACTGACCATTGTGGACACCAACATTCCCATTGGTCAACCCAGGTCAACCCAGGTCAACCAGGTCAATCCAGGCTAAAACTTCCAGTATTTATCCTTGATTATCTATCTCATTCTCCATCATCCCACCCCACTGTCTCCTCTCCTCTAACATCCCTCCAAGACTATCACTCTCATCTCTCCTTACCCCCTCTCGTTCTCTCTTCTCCCTCGTTCTCTCTCCATCCATCACCGACCATACTGGATGTCAACAATCCCATTGGTCAACACACATCACTAAAAATTTCAATATTTATCCTTGATTAACTATCATTCTCCATCTTTCCCATCCAATCCTCTCCCTCTCTGACCCTCTCATTATTTCCTCTCTCTCCATGCATCACTGACCATACTGGACACCGACATTCCCTTTGGTCAACACCTAGCGCTAAAACTTCCAGTATTTATCCTTGATTATCTATCTCAATGGACTGGAAAATGCCTGTCAAACAGTGCGATGAATCTTTGATGAGTAATGGCAAAACCAGCGGGGTTTCGCTCAATTTATCAGGACTACGTAGCACTATTTAAAGAAAGCAAGATGGAGAAAATAACATTCAATAAAATGGAAAAAGAAGAAGTGAGTAACATGGTCATGTGCAGTACCTGTGATTTTTAGAGTTTAAAGATCTTAAAGATATTTATTGTAGGCTTACTCAATGCTAGTCATAACCGTTTCATATGATTTGGAAGGAGCGCCCCCAATTAATTAGTCGCTGTAAATTTATTCTGTTTCTAAGGTATTCTCTGGCATATACGCTGCATATATCTCTGCATATATACAATAAACAAGAAATAAAACAAACTCTTGATAGTTTGCAACTACCGTTTGCAAAGTAGTGTTATCAATGACTGTGTACCAAACATTCATTAAAATTTGTACTTATGATTACCTCAACCCAGGTTGTAATCTGTAGGATGTATGATGGGGGAGGAGGGCCAGTGAATAGAATGCTATGTTTTATTTGATTTTGTATGTATTACCTGACCAATATAATTTATTCATCATTCATCACAAGTCATGACTTGTGTAGTATGTCATATGAAGAGAGCAGTAGTGCAGAAGTAAGAGGTGTACCATACTATTTTTGTTTCCAAAGGTGAGTAAAAATGCAAATTGGGGTCATCTCTGTCCGCGTACCTGTCCAAATCATCACCAAATAGGTTAGTCATCGTTTCTAGTATTCCCCTACCTGGCCCCCGGGACATGGGTAGGGAATGGTGAGTAGTACAAACTGACAGAGTACTGTACATGAAAACTGTAATTATACAAGTTGGTAAATATTGTGCTTCAGCTACTTGCAACTTTGTATAATTTTCCACCAAGAAAAACATAATTGCAGATCATTCCTACGCATTGTTATCTGCTTTGAACCATTTTATTACCATGTACAATTAACTGCCTTATATAAAAACAGACTGGTTCTGGTAACTTACATTAGTTATCTTCATATAGTGCAAATGCTACAGTATTTGCACATGTTTTGTCTGTAATTATAATTCACAAATGCTATGATATTTAATTTATTTTATATATTTACATCGTTTGCTATCTTATGCAGATGTTAAAGTAGTAATGCAGTCTGTTTGAAAAATAGAGTCATTTGTGTAAAAAAAGGTATTTTCTTAGTTAAAAAGACATTTCTCATTCTGAAATATGTACGTATATTTACTTCTTACATCAACATGGTTCAAAATCATATTTGCTTAATATTGTTGTCTAGTTACCCTGACATGTACGTTTTGAAGGTTGATTGAAGTAAAATGCATACGTATATGCATAATTAAAGCTAACAAATAAGCACACAAAAATCAACTGCATGTCAAAATTATTTAGACCGTGTGTACCACAATGGCAAGCAGTTATTCTTCAATCAATTGACAAAACATGCCATCAATTATGACAACTGTGTATGAGCAGGTGATGTATCGGCAGTTTAACCTTTCCAAAAGTGGGAAAAAATACACAGGGCTCGGGTCGAATTTGCCCCCGAAATGCAAAAAAGTGCCCCTGAAAATGTGTATAGAGTTCAAAGCAAATCAAATTTTGGAGTGTCATTTTCATGCAGGCAAGCTTGAAAAGTAGCCCCCCCCCCCAAAAATAAAATTGTATTTTGTTCCCTGCTTTCCAAGTCACTTATTCACTTCATTTCCGTCGTTCCGTACTTTTGATAAGATAGCTCCGGGGCCAATCAGGATGCATGTGTGATAAGAGACTTTGCTTGTTAAGCTAGACATACATACAGAGTCTCTCCTAATTACGACACAACCTCCCTCATTAAAATGGAATGGATATGATGAGAGCTCTACTTATATGCACAATGTGTTGTGTTGCTTACGTCGCCTCTTACACGTATCAAGCTGGTGTATTAAAGCTACTAGCATGCTCAAAATGATTTACCTTGCAAATTTTGCAAATTGTATCACAATATGATAAAACTGCAGAACTACTCCTGAGAGAGTGTAGCCCGTTATGAAAATAACATATTCCTTACTCTATTTTTCAAGGAAAAGTGTGTATTTTTTACTTCTCATGGATTCAAAGATACCTTTTGCAGCATTTTGAAAGGAACACAATGTGTGATTACTTGTAAAAATAACTACAACGTTCACTCTAACCAAATGTATGTGTAGCATTTTACAATGTGAGGGAAGGGAATAATGTTTCTGATTGGTGTGTAGTATAAGGAGCATCACAAAGAAACTGGAAAATTCTTTGCCAGTTTTGCCAGGCAATCATTACGGGTGCACAGGTACTATTCGAGGCAGCCTTGGTACATCACGTGAGGTTGCTAATTGGTTGTCATGCTCGCCTCCCCAAAATGTAATTCTTATCCCCTCAGGGGGAATATAAGCTGATTAAAAGAGTCTGGTGATTGCTTGTGTTAGGCAAGCATGTAAAGGTTTCTGCCCCGTTAATGAGGTGTATAGCACTACGGTACAAAATACAGTTGGGAAAAACACACAAACCATATCTAAAGGGAACTTTGCACTGCTGCATATAACTTAAGTTTCAATGAAGAATAATGAAAAATGGAAATTGAAAATATTAGTGTACATGCCCTGAATTAACCTCTAAATTTGCGGTGTAGCTATTCTATATTAGTCTGTCATAAATCAAATTTAGATGCTTCAGAAAAAGGGAATCAAAATGATTACGCAAAACATTATAGAATGGAAATAGTTAGAAAAATGAGAAATATAGCTTTTTACAATTGTTTTTGGTACAAATGAAATGATTGAAGAGGAAATGAGAAAATATTAACTTGTTTTAGAAAAATACCACAAGTTTATGGTAGGCAAATTATCTGAACAATACAATGAAAGAAGTACATACCAATTTGAGATAAGATATGAGTGGCAATGATTGACATATAATTGACAAGACCTCCCCCATGATTGAGATATAATGGGCAAAAATGTACCTTCCTAACAATAACTCTTCATTAATCACATCCCCAACCCAACATGTTTTTCCTTCGTATCCATCATCTTTTTTTGTATTATTTATTTGAGATATACATGTACATGTATATAATATAATGTAAATTAATCTATTATGTGAATTTGTGAACCCAAGACAAATTTAAATTTTTTGGACGGAAACAAAAAAATCTTGAATCTCAAATCTCTCAATCATACACTCTTATTTTACTCTTATTTTCTCTGTTTTTTCCCCCATTATTCATTATCTGAATTATTTGTTTCTTCATCTTTCACCGTTTCTTTATCTCTCCTATTTTCTCTTGTTTATTTGTATATTCTCTACATTTAGGACTTGGATGTTTGCTATCTGGTTGCATACCCATACACTTGACTTTTGCATCCCCATCGTGAGGTCAGGTGTCAAAAGAAAAACAAAGAAAAAAGGTTTCCGACATAATTTCAATTTCCCCCAAACATACGATAATGTTTCCCTGTCTATACACTTTCTATTTTATTCTCTATGCCTTACTCATTCACTCATTACCCTAATAAATTTAAGTCTGACTATAATTCTCTCTATCTCTCTTACTCTTATTTATTATTTATTTAACTCGTAATATAGGTTTTCCAGGTCAAATGTCCGCCGAGTCAGACCAAATGTCGCTTAGGTAATTGAAATGTCCCAAGGAGAAATCAAATGTCCTCTTAGCAAAATAACCATCCGAATAGGTACATAAGGTGTCCATAGAGAAGTCAAATATCCGCACAATAGAAATAGGGAAAACAAATGTCCACATTGCAAAAACGTATGTCCCAATAGGAAAATAAGACGTCCATAGGGAATTTAAATGTCCGCATAATAGAAATTGCTGCCTATTCATGCATAAAATGAATGATTAAGTTGTTAACAGGTAAATCAAATGTCGTATAGGTAATTCAAATGTCAGTTGTACACAAAAAAGGGGGGGGGGGGGGGGGCGGCCGATTCAGCCCCCCCCCCCCCCCCCCCCGATCCGCCATTGGACTTAAGTCTCTCGTAAGTATGTGGAATTACGAGAGACTTTCCTTGAGAAATTGTCCCGAGGTCTGCTTTCTATTTTGTGCGTTTTTTATTTCGCTTAAATAATGTATGATTAATAAAGCATATTGTTTTAAACTGTGGACAGTTGATATCACTATGTGACATTTGTTTTCCCTATTCGGATAGAAGGCTCTCTACACGGACATTTGGTTCACTATATGGATATTTGGTTTCCCTTATCGGACTTCAAAAATGCAAATATGGACACTTCGTACCTACATGGAAATTTTAAATCCCTATATGGATCTCCACAATCAAATGTGGACATTTAAAAATATACATGGACATTTAAATTACCTATGTGACACTTTCCTTCACTCGACGGACATTTGACCTGGAAAACCTATATGCTTTGGAATAGCATGTTCAGTTGCAATCTCTAGATTATCACAAAGATTCAAATCAGCAAGGTCTGTTCAAATCAGTTTTCCAATTTTCCATCTTTATCCCTTTCATCCTATTTAATTTCCATGCCCCTAATTCCCAACTGAAATGAAATTAAAAATCACAGTGCCTTTAGGCATAATCTTCAACATCTTTAATAATCTTTAATAATCAACCAGACACACACACTCTCCCTCAAACTCACAGTATATTTGATTGCATGTTCTTTAGTCATATGCTAGTTCTTATCTGTTACTTTATATCTCTTGGCAAAACTCCACATCTATGAACTCTCCCTCATATTTTCATAAATCTTCCTGGCTATAACTTTATTCTATTTGTTTGTACCTTATCGGTAGTGGCATTGACTAAATACATCATAAACTTGTTAGTCAAGACGTGCCGAGGTATCATTGAATTCCTTTCATTCACTCTGTATTGCTCTCTCATTTTCTCTCCTCTATTCTCTCTCTTCAAAGCTCCCATTGTACAATTATCTTCACCCCTAGCAAAGTGTGTCTTTCTTGATTCTTTGACATTATTTTCACCTCTATTTGGCCTCAATATCACCTCCATTCTGTACACATTATCTTCCTCTTCATCAAATATATAGCTCCTTACTCTGACTCTCTTTTGTCTTTAGTTCCCACTCTCTGCAGTGGACATGAATATGCTCTGAATCATACATTGAGAGCTGTGAGGGGGAAAACAACCAATTTCCAGCATTTTTTACCCAAATTTACCCATCCCCTCCCTTTCCTTTCCCGCTCATTAATCCTGGGGTTTGAGTCACTTAAGAGAGAGGGGATACCACTATCATCTGATGGCGTGGGGATGATTTTCACTGGATTATCAGGTCTGCTGCTTTGGGGGAGGGGAAAACAACCAATTTCCAGCGTTTTCCCCCCAAATTTAGCCATCTCCACTTTTTCCTTTCCCGCTCATTAATTCTGGGGATTGAGTCACTTAAAAGAGAGAGGAAAACACCACCATAGAGCCACCGTCCGCTGGCGTGGGGATGACTTTCACCGGATTATTGGGTCTGCTGGTTGTTTGTTATCCGTCAATGATGCCATTAGTCTGTCCACCTGCCTCCCCAGGCAATGGGCAATCCCTCCTCGTGTTGGCGCGTTTTGCGCTGACCTACTAGTATTCTGACGTGGTGGGGAAAATTGGCAAGAGTGCATAGAAGTCACGCAATAATGACATGCATGGATATGGAAAGGATAAAAAGGGATGTACATTGCATGGATATGGATGACGATATGGAAGGAATGAAAGATACAGAGGAGGCATGATGTATCTCTTTATCTTTCCTCTCTTTCTCTCTCTCTCTCAAATATACACACATACATATATATTGCATAAATACATACATAACACTCTCTTTTCTCTTCCTCTATCTCTCTCACACACACAAATACACAAAACACACACACATATTCACAAGCATTAAGCTCTTTCTACTCTTCATCTCTCTCAAACATATACATGTACTCAAACAAATACATAAACAGACAAACAAACACACACATATAAAAACAAACAGACTATTTCCATCTTACTATCCGTCTCAAACACACTCTCTCTCTTTCACTCCCTTCCATTTTATTTCTAACCTCTCTCTTTATGCCACTATTTCATAATTGGCCGTTCATCTCAAAGAAAAAAAACGCATCCCATTCATCACTCCACTCAGTTCCAATAATCATTAGGGGCTTTGAGTAGCCACGCCCGAGAGACTATGATGAAGTCGGGAACAAAAGCAAGATAATAATGACGGTTGCAAGAGCGGCACGTTTGAGATGCGTCACTCGTTTTTTCCTTCTTTCTTTATTATTACTGTGCATAATGTGCCTGAAAAGTGCAAACTTTGCTCGATGATCTTTGCGGGTATTGCCCTTCATTTACCTTTTAGGGCACCTCTTATATCATTCTGCAAATGCCAGTTCACGTTGTTAACGAAATTCTGATTGGTTTGAATGTGAAATGGAAAAGCTTTCACAAGTACTTTTCTAAGAAATCGACTACCCAAGCTATGAAAAAAGGTTTCACCCGATCTCTACTTGGCATTTGTTCATGTTACTTTTAAAGTAATACAATTTTGTCATGCAATAACTGTGCCTATTATTCTTCTTTTAAAGATCATCAAGCGTGGGGATGCTACAACGCGGGTCGCCATTTTGAACTAGGCTACATGTAGTTTGTGCACACTGCATATTAAACACTGATTCAGTGTGCATTACGCACCGTGCACAAGGCGTTCGCAAGATGGCGCTGTGCGTCTGATTTACGAGTCCGAACAACCTTTAAATAATAAGTCATTTGAAAATTGCCTTTAAACAAACTGCCAACTAACACGAAAACGTATTCAATGACTTGTACTTTTGGGATCGGGTGGCCTAATGCGTTATTTGAAGATGGGTATCCGATTCACTGCCCAATTATCTGGTCACAATCCACTGCCCTCAGACGATCCAATGACCTCGCAGTCACACGAAAATCCTTCTGGCGGTGACTCAGCTCTTTTGAACCGGCCCGCGTAATCCTCATTACAACCCAGCATGGTTTCTCTGACGCGACCCGCGCCATGTTAGTTTTTCTTTCATTCATTCAATCAAAAGTTCGTATTAAGGCAATTTTAAAAATGAAATAGTAATCTGTGCAAAAAACACTGTATTTTCATGCACTAGCACAATATTGTCATGTGAGCATAATCCTCATTAGCTACACCTCATTACAAGCCAGCAGGGTTTTCTGATGCGTCCCGTGTCGTCATGTTAGTTTTCTTTTATTCATTCAATCAAAAGTTCATATTAAGGCACTTTCTCTTATTATGAAATTACTTTGTAATCTTATTATGCAAACAACCTTACATTATTACTCTTGCAACATTATCAGACATTTGCACAATAGTACCACGTGATAGAACACTATCCCCATTAGCTACACCTCATTGCAAGCCAGCATGGTTTCTCTGATGCGACTTGTGCTGTTAGTTTTCTTCCATTTGGTCAATCACCATGATCACTAGCTCATTTTAAGGCACCTCCTTAAATGCCAAATTGCCAATTACTTTTTAATTTGTGCAAACAACCTTCACTTTCTTTATAACATTTGCACAATACTGTATTGATATCAGGCACTTGAAAATTACACGTACAGCCATTTAATGAAGTCTAATTTGATAGCTTAATCCTCATTGGGTTCAATTAATTACAAACTAGCGTGCTTTCCCAGACGAGCCCCCATACTGGTGTTCTCTACCATTTAGTCAATCTGGCAACAATACTGTCTTAATGTCTAGCTTGTCATCAAGTCATTATTTTGAAATCCTTACTAAAGGCCTCTCGCTTTTATGCTACATTCTCCATTGAACAGCCATGTAAATAGAGCTTAACTCTCATTACGCTCAGTTCATTACAGCCTAGCGTGCTTTCCGGGACGAGCCCCCATTTTATTGTGCTCTCTTCCATTCAGTCAATCAGTGCCTATATCTGACGGCAATACTGGCTAAATGTCCAGCTTGTCATCGAGTCATTAGTACATGATCTATTCAGAGTGGATGATTGTTGATCTCCTTACTCGGATTGTAACATTATCAGGCACTCGTAATACAATCGGCCATGCGATCGATGGAGCATAATCCTCACATTTTCATTACACGTTGCAATTTAATGTAAAGTGGTCTTACGCTGTATGTAACGTACACAAATCAGTGGGCACTTTGTTGCTAAATGAGAACAATATGGCTTTATGATTAGATGTTATCTCTTAATGGATAGTGACTAACCTCCAAACATTTAAGGGGATCAATCCTTTAAAGGCAAATAGGGCATCGCTCATAATGCACAAACACCCAAAATAGTGATATTTGTCTTGGGCTACCCAATTTGGTTTCGGGCCACCAATTTTAAATTAGTTTAGGGCAAACCAAATTGTTTTAGTCTTGATTCTACTTGATTTCATGTTTGGCAGGCCCTTTCTGGACTCCATAATGTTAAGATTTATAATTAATCACAAAGAAGATTGTAATATCAATTGATCAATTGTAAATCTTTCTGTTATAGGGCCCTGGTCTACAGTAGATATAAACTTATTAACTTTCAATGAATCATAAATCATGTTCATGAATCAATTTTCCTATTCAAAGATATAAAGCAACATGCAGAGAACATTTTCTCAAGAACTTTTTTGTTGTGAACTAGAGTCGAATTAGCGTGATACATTACACAAATTAAAACTCTTTTGGTACGAGGATTCGATCACATGATGAGTGACAAATTTGTGGTTTTACAATTTCATCTACCAGTAACCATAATTTATCAAATACGAGACACATAGTCTAATGTCCATGACATGAAAATAGGCCATGGGCAATGATCATGTTCTGATTCATTTTTGACTAGAACAATATTATGTATGTTCCTTTTTCTTCTTCTTCATCTTTCTATATGCACAACATGAGCTTGATTTTCTTCATTTGATTACAAGAAGATTTTGTGGTTTTGCAATTAAATCTGCAACAAAATAAAGAACCCTAAATTATTTCGATATTTCTTATGAAAATAGTTGGTGATCAATTGTTTTCTTCTAATCGAACATGAAACATATTTTCAAAAAAGAAATTTCAGTCTCAGTTAAAGGGATAGTTGAGTATTGGTCAAATTTAACTTTAGTAACCAAAACCTGCACCATTACGGTACAAACTAATAGTTAAAACTCCACCATGCTCGAAAAGTATACACACTTACAAACGACTAAGTAAAACCCCTGTTATCATTCAAAAAGAGCCGTTACAACTCAAGAGGGCGCTCTCTAAAAAACTCATTGGTTTTAGCCATTTTTCATACAAAATTGTGCATTTGATGTTTTGTTAAAATAATGATTCAATAGAGATATCATCAACAACTTTTTAAAAACCTATTAAGATTTTATTCAAAGTAGTCTATTATAAGCATTAAACAAATTTTTTTCTAAAAAGTCCAAATGTCCCCTGGCCGGGAGACTTTTGAATAAAAGTATGTTTATGGATATTTCAGCCGTTTCTGAACCAATTTTGATCAAATAAAGCTTATTCTGTCATTAAAATTGTATGTTCTTTCAAATTTGACAGTTAGTTTTCATTATCTCACAAAAAAATATTTTGTGAAGTGCCCGCTATACCAAAACTCAACTATCCCTTTAATTCAAATTAATAAATCATACCTAAAAAGGAAACCTGAAAAGCAAATGATAAAGAATAATTTCCCATACTTTCACTTCCCTTTATACAAAATAATACAAAATTTCCCTTTTATTGAAAGATAGTGAATTGAAGCTGAAAGACAGGTAATAAAGATTGATTTCCTATTCTGTAATGTTGTTCTTAACAAATACAAAGTTGAAAAGGAAGAGGGAGAGCTTAAAATATATAATTGAATGTAATCAACACATGCAATACTTCAGGGGATATACATGAATGATAAATGATGTCATTGAACGACCCATGGCCCGTTACTCATGAATGTAGAATGCTATGGTGCTGGTTATGGAAACCAAATTAGCTGGAAAACAATTTGATATCTAAGTCTTGGTTTTGTTCCCCAAATCTGCATCAAATATTTCAGCGATTAATCAATTTATAAATAGATGGAAATTAAAAGAAAGAAAAAACAATGACTGGTTAGAATGTTTAGTTTCGTTATTTTAATGAAGCGAGAGTGAAGATATGGTTTATGTGAGTAGAAAGAAATGTAAACCATGTACAGTATGTGCATTGGACATTGGATTATTTAGTAAAGCTGATAGGGTATTTGAAATCCAGATCACTCAAAGTTTACAAGTTTGCACTCAAGTATGGTAAGAGCATTTTAGCCATTCCCTAGCATATCTAGCCATTCCAACCATTTCAGAATAAAATGTTGTATTTTCCTTATTCTTTAAGTTTAATGGCGAAAGTCAGAGAAAAGCATATCTAGCCATTCCAAAAATTTTCAGAATATTTCTTCTTTCTTCTTTAACTGAGAAAGTCAGATAAAATCTATAAGCAAAAAAACAACAACATTCTAAAGGTATTGTGATTGTTGGTTTGTCCATGAGGGAGAGAGAGAGAGAGAGAGAGAGAGAGGAAGTGACAGGAAGGTTTACTTATCCCGTTCACTTTGAGATTCTGAAATCCCATAGACTTTGTACATAGCTCTCCCGGTTACCGTAAGCAACGGGTTAAGTCATAAGAAATTATGACCTTGAGGATGCTTTGCATGCGGGGCTTGAATTCATGAATCACCAATAATTGGACGTAATTAATAATCAATAATAATAATTGACAAACAATTATTTCAAAGGCCATCTCCTTCTAAGTTAGAAGAGACTCAGAAGATGACTATGTCCATGAAGATAATTTGTAAGTAAAGGTGTGCTGGTATAACTCGGTGCATTCTATTCAGTGCACAAAATACATGGAGCTGAGGGCGATTTAGTCATAGAAATGCCACAATGAGCCCCCCAAAATCATAAAATAGCTCTTGAATATTAGCAAGAGTTCAATGCAAAACTAATTTTAGAGTGCTACTTTCATGCAGGCGAGCCTTTGAAATATCATTTTAATTTTTCTTTTTGTTTAAATTTTTTTTTTCTCTGATTCTATTAAAACATTTTGTGTGGTAATAATACAGTGCATTTTTTCTGGGTGGGACATGAGGAGCGGAGCAGGAAGAAGTCTTAACTTCATAACACGTTCCCTTCTATAATGTTCAATACCTATATGATTAATACCTGTAGGGACCACCAGGCAACTAATTTAATGGTACAAATTTGTATGTGTGAGTTGAATGCCTTCAAAACAAATTTGCATTCCTTTTTTTTTTGAAGAAGAAAAAATAGTAACAAGGATACCTCAATCCTGCTGATGCACAAAAAAAAGTGCAATGAAAACAATTACCCTTCATTACTGTAAACGTTGTTATTTTCGTGCGATTAATATTTCGCGCTGAGCGACACAAAAACACATTCGCGGATTTTTAATTTCGCTGCCGAGGAAGTGTTTACACACATTGCAAATCACGCATTTATATTCGCGGGTTTAAATATTCGAGGACGCCGAAATCACGAAATCCGCGAAAATTAATGCACCGCGAACATTACCACGTTTACAGTATTAGGTTAAAATCAGAAAAATTTGGCATTTTTTTTATTAAAAAAAGAGAGGATGAAGTTTATGCTTCTCACAATAAACAAATTAAACAATTTGAAATCTCTTGTAATAATTTGGCAAGACACAGCCATTCCAGAAATTGTTGTTGCAGATCGCTATGGCAGTGCTCGAAATTAACTTTTTTGCTGGTGGCCCGGTCGGGCCAGTAAAATTAGTATTTTTCCAAATTTGGTGGCCCGAAACCAAAATCTACTGGCCCGAAAAAATAAGGAAAAACAAAAGTAAAATGTATACAATAAGCATATTCATAGTTTCAGGGTACTGGGCAATACTTTTTATCAAACAAATATTGGATTCTTCGTAAACAATATTGCAGACAAGTGAGACAACTCACAACACACTGTTCAAACTTCAAACATGATGTTGAATTTACGGGATTCATAACAAATGTAGAAAAAACAAATTTTTTTTTTTTTTTTTTAGACACCCTGTAATTTGTTTTAGACACCATGTAGTGAATATTCATGAGCAGCATATGAATATTCATGATGCTCATTAGATTTTTAAAATACGCAAAATAACTGAAATAACTAACAACGATTTTTAATATGAATTTTTTTTTTATAACAACTGGTTAGAAAATGAGTACTGCTGCTCAAGAATGTATGAATATTCGTTAGCAGCAGTGTTACTTGCTCAATTAACTTGCAACTTTTTAACTAACCAATATTTGATATTTGATATGTGAGAAAAGGGTATAAGTTGTTGAATGCTACGTTTAAAATCAAGCTCTTGTCATGCCCTAAACATGACTACAGGGTATTTAAAAACATTGAAATATGCGTTTTTTACTGGCCAGACAGCAATTTTTGGTGGCCCCGGGCCATCGGGCCTATGCTAATTTCGAGGGTTGGCTATGGTAACACATCTTATGGATTCTGCAGCTCTCAATAAACAAGAGATATAACAGCAGCTCATGAAGTCATTATTCTCTGCAAGTTTGCATCCATTAATGTGTCAGTAGCACGTCTGCCCCTTCTCAAGAGGGCCGAAAATGACAAACATTGTGTCGGGGAAACGACCGTACGAGCGTAACGTAAGCGGCGCGGAACATTAGCGCCCCTCAAGGGAAGTTCGAAGCTCGGGAAATGGGCAATAAAGGTACCATGTCACGATTACCGTTTACCGCCTTCGTCGTCGTGGGGGAGCAAAATGGGAGTGATGAAATGCGAGATTATGTTTCCTGCATTGGTTGGACAGATGGCTATTTACAGCTTTTTAGATCTGTGATGGGTTGACAGCAAATGTATTGTAAAAAGGGCAGTGACTTCTTGGACGATTCACATTTGCGATGGGCATTTTTAAGGTGGTATTTACAATGTTCAAAGCAACAGTCAAAAATCTGTTGTCCACCTTTTTTTAAAATGGCATCTGGATAGTTTTTTTATTGCAGACAATAACCTCCTGTTTCAAGACCTTGCACATCCTTAATAATGAATACAAATCTTTGAGAGACTTACAGAAACTCCCATATTTTTCCTCATTTTATACAAATTGTAGATGTGTTCATTATATTTAATATTATACATAATACAATAGTCTTTTTTTTAATTTGAAAATAATTAGGAGTGGAATTAATATTTAAATTAAGCATTTTTCAAATTTCATTATTGAATTTCAATTCAATCTCTAACTAGGCTAACTGGTGAGAAAGTAATAAGAAATATAGTATTTTGATAACCCTCAGGTATTTCCCAAATAAACTTCTTTTCATTCTCTTATTCAAAATGATGAAATCACCTTTGGCTATTTGCAAAAGTCACAACTATATTGTATTCATAAAGCTTTCTGCAGATTATACCAGAGTTTACTCTACCGCGGCTGACCTAACAACCATAGAGCTACTATAATGAGAAGTCGGGACGCTTTGACCACACTGATTACATCTTGTATAAATTTGCTAGGGGCGTAATAAAGATACAAATTCCTTTCTTTATATTGGCGTTCTGGACTGTACCAATATATCTGATTTGCCAAAGATTGCCTTATAAGTAACTGACCAAAACCTAATAATTATACTCTCTTTTGGCTGAGTGGACCATTTTCCTTTTCTTTTTTTAATGTTTTTAAATGAGAGATCATCATCCTGATTTTTCTACTGAAATCCTAATCTAGTAAATTTCCCTTTTCATATCAAAATTGTTGATGTTGTTGTTGAGGAGAGAGCCTTAACTCATTGTCTTCAAAGGGATAATATCAAATAGCCTCTTGAATGTGCCTTTTTTGCCTTCTCTTTCATCTCGAAATAGAAGAGATCATTGAAATTATTCTTATTAACTATTTTTCTTTAATCCTCTTTTTGTCCTCCTGATTTTCATGTTAGATATGTGATATTGATCATGAAGTGAGCAGTATTTCCCATTCCCCATCAGAGCAAATGCAGTGTGTTTAGACTGTAATGTCTACATACGGTTTAATCAGTGCTCGAAATTAGCAGAGGCCTGCTGGCCCGGGGCCACTACAAATTAGCTTTGGGCCACCATTTCATTAATCCTAAATTCTACTGGCCCGATCGGGCAAGCAAATGTAACATTATTTGTTATGTTTGTATATGTTTGGGGCCACCAGATTTAGGTTTCGGGCCACTAGAAGTTGAAAAATCTTGTTTTACTTGCCCGACTGGGCCACAAGACAAAAAAGTTAATTTCTAGCATTGGTTTAATACACAAATGGTTAATAAACTGTAGGTATCCACACACTGGAGGTAGGGTTGGGTGGGGGGGGGGGGGGGGGGGGGGGGGTACTACATTACACATCAAATTGGACTTTGATGAGATTTTCTCCCTCATTGGCTCAAAATCAAATGTGGTAGGATTATAAATTGTGCTCTATGCATCCATGCTCATACTGAATCAACCACTGTTACTTATTCCACAGATATTTCTTATCTAGGCGCTGTAAAGCTGCAGCTTCAGTATTTACTTGATTTATCATCATTCATGATTATATCCATTGCTCATGAAAAGGTGCCCACCCAAGAATCATTGTTCTTAACTGCATTTTGAAAAATAAAAAATGGAAAAGTGTTATGGCTACAGCCAGATTCATTTTGACTTTGCTACTACCACAACATGCATCCAATATCCCAATAATTTGCTTGATTATATACTCTATTGGCCCACGCTACATCGGAATAGAGAGAGAAATTGTTATGGTTACAATATGATTATCATGGCTTAGCAACCAAATACAAGAATGATCCTTCATGGGTTCATGTCTTACATTTTATCAAGGGTCTTAACATTTTTATTGCCAATGTAAATATGAATATTTTTATAAAATGTTTTTTTAATGCAAAACATTTAAAGAAAAAATAATACATCATTTGGACACAGCAGGAATTCACCAAAGAACGACACATTACACCACGGCAAAAAACGGATTCTGGGGCTACTTCTAAAGGTTCCCCCATTAAATTAGCACTTTTATTGTTTTATTACATAGAACTCCATGACAAATTACAGTGAGGATTTCATGATTTTCACAGGCTCTCTCTAGCATTTGGGGCGCTCTGAGCCCCAAGTATTTTGTTCATTGCTACTCACAAGTCACAATACTGGATTTGATTAAGGAGGTACTAGTGATTTGATGTACTGAATGCACACCTGAATATAAATAACTACAGCAGGCACAATCTCCTGCTTTTTGTATAGTTTATATCCATCTCTTTTGAAACATCCAAGTTTGGATGGGCTTAATGTAAATCGCACAGTCAAGAAGATGAGATGAGCTTGTAACGGTATTGACAGAGGGGTTGCTAACTCGCTACATTGGTATTTATTTCCCACTCTCTGATGTTGTCTTGCCCTAGGCATCAATCACCGCTCTGATAGCTGCGATCCTCCCGAGTCATAGCGATAGTCTGATAGTCGGGGAAGGAATCTTGAGATTAGGTTTTCAATCGCTGTGATTGCTGCTTAGTTTCCTACCCATGACATGCACACGTTTATAGAGGGGTTATATTTTTAAAGGTACTGGTACGGTTTATTTGGTTCAGTACTTGCAACATAAATTATCATTAATAAAGGAATCTAAAGATTGGGTTTTCAATCGCTCTGATTGCTGCGGAGATTCCTACACATGACATACACATGTTTATAGAGGGGTTAATATCACTCAGTTCTTGCAATATAAATTAATATTTAGTATCAAAAGTCGGGGAGGGAATCCGGAGATAAGGTTTTTGATCACTGTGATTGCCAATTTAATTTCAACCTAAAATGGGGGTTATATAGTTTTAAAGGTATGTTTCGGTACTCGCACCATAAATTATGATTTCATATCAATAATTCCATAGGAATTTGTAGTTAAAGTTTCCAATTCCTGTTATTGCTACAGACTGTTCATATACATGTTTAAAGAGGGGTAAATGTATACCTTAACTTTCCTTTTTTTAAAGGAATAAGTTGTTTATTGGACCAGTATTTCATAACGATTATTGCGCAGGAATCAGAGAGTGTAGGTTTTCAATCGCCGTGATTGCTGCACGGATCTCTTCTGATGACAAACAAGTGGGTTTACTTAATAGATGGGATAGACCTTCCTTTTTAATATCAACATCCAATTGCATCCCAGTTTGCGACTGCCTGTCTATCCAAGTCTGCCACCTCGTCTGTCTCCAAACATCTACCATTTCTTTCTCCCTCGTTTCTCTCCGTCTTTTACATTTTATCATTTCCAATTTCCCTCTCTCACTGCCTATTTGTTTGACATTTTTCATTTTCTATTTTAACTTTCCTGTTTTTTAAATTCTATTCCTCCCTTTCCCTCGGTTTTTCTTTCGCTATTATGTCTTCCTCACTTTATATTTCAATATAAATTACACAGATCACAGAGCATTTTCTCTTTCATGCTTTCACTTCCTCTTTCTATCCGTCACTCCCCTTTTCAATATTCCCATTTCATTTTCTCCTATATATTTTCTTTCTCTTATATATACTTGGAACATTTAAACCATGTCATTGTTACTTCCTTATATCTTATTTAATCTTTTTAGAGAAACTTACTTCTTAAAGTAAGATGAAGGAAGGTTTTTAAGTCATTTATAAAATACTAATATAGTGCAGAAATTACATTGTATTATTCCTATTGTTATCATTCATCTTCCGTTATTACATTTTATGATTTATTGCTGGATGTCGTCGGCTTCATAAAGATAACTTTGAAGTCAGTGTCATTGACCTCATGGCAATGGAAATACAAATTTGTTTCAATTTAGATAAGGAGACTGCACATTGCGGAATTCGTTGCGGAATAATGGTCCTCCATATCATACCAATATTGTATTCTTTTCAGGAAATTAAAAATGACATTTCATCTATATAACAATTTTGCTCTGAAATTTACTTTTTACCCTTGCCCCAGCTTAATCACAAGAATAAATATGCATTTCAAATAATGTTATGTTTTGAACTATTTTAAAAATACTATGTTCATATCAGCAGTAGAAAGCTAATTATTTTCCCCAACAAGAACAGGGATATTTTTTTGGTCATTTTACCAAGCTTATATGAGCAATAAAAAGCTATTTCAGTCCTTACAAGAGCAAAGATAAGTTGTACTTTTTGCAGACTTCTCTGTCCTTTTTGTTAAATGTACAACAAGTACATGTTTTTAAATTATATTTTAGCTTAACATATCACAGAACGTTGCCAAACTTTGTGCAAGATTAAAACTTGGAATTTATTTGTAAATGTTATATATTCATATATCAGTATTTGGTCATTAATGCAGGTGCATAACAAAGTAGTTTTCATTTTCTGACAATGAAGAATGGGTGTGTTAACAAAGCACGAGAAATCACCAAGACCATTGAACCCTTCCTTGGAGTATACTTTCTTTGCTTTTTTTGGGCTTAGACTTGGGCTGAAGTCTATGGAGAATGCCTGTTACAATTTAATAAAAATAAGAGAACAAATGCAAGGGAGCTCAGGGCAATAAATCACCCGATATGCCAAAAATTGCCCCCGAAAATCATTTTAAAAAGACCCATAATTTAGCATCTACAGAGTTCAAAGCAAAACATATCTAGAGTGCTATACTTGTGGGCAAGTTTGGAAAGTAACACCCGCTAAACAATGTCCCTGAATCACACCGCCCTGAATAGGTTAAGGCCCAGTCCCATACTGACGATTTTCACGGCGAACGATTTGACGTTCGTCGAGAAAATCGCTTAGGTCGTGTTGCATCATATTACATCGTATCGGTTCTTCCCCAAAACCATGGGCGTAGATCTGTCATTGATACCCATTCAACTGGGGGATGATCTATTCATTCATCCCCCCTGATGAATAGGTATTACCCAAAACCCAAAACCCATGCCCAAAACCGTGGCTAAATCGAGTCGATTCGTTCTAGTAAATCGTTGCGAGTCGCCGTGAAAATCGTCAGTATGGGACTGGGCCTACGCAATGCTTAGGAAATCATGAGCAATAGAACAAATTTACCAATCCTGTTCAGATTGTCACTACAAATGAGCGGATAATGGAAACTAACAAACAGGGGGAGAAATGGACTCTTAACAAGTAGGGCAAACTCAGTGGTGTTCGTCATGATTTACACAATTCATTTTCACCAGTTATTCTTCAGCAAATTTGGCAATGTTCATCTTGATTTACAGGGGTGGATTTGATCAAACCTAATCAGGGCATCCCAATTTCGCTGAGTCAGCAATTTGCCTGTCGCCTCGTCTGATGCCAAGTGTCAACAATGATAGGTGTCTGTGTGTGTATATCTTGACTCATTCAGAAATGGTCCAGAAAATATCAAGGAAGGGGACTTTAAAGAATGCATGATATATACTAAAAGAAATTTGTCTTGAATGGGATTAACATTTCAGTACTAGGGTTTGAAAAGGTATTGAAGCTACTTGTGATGGTGGTAAATGATAGGACTTTTAAGTTACAAAATTTTGTGTTGATGGCAGCAAACTTCTCAGTTTAAAAAGGGCTCTAATTCAGGGCTTGTAATATAGTATTTATAGGGTTTACTGATTTACTCAAAGACATCAAAGATATATATATGAGGTGATTCATCATATATCCCATGGAAGACTATTTTATTTAGGTATCACATGCACTCTCCAAACACCCAACTAATTTCAGGACCAGTTCTAAATGGGCTTGAACGAGGGGTCTTGATAGAAATACTCTTACATAACAATTATTCATATCTTAAAGTATATAAAAGAAGAACAGCAATGTGGATACCTGAAAGTGGTAAGTAAATGAACCCCATTCCCTTCATGATTCTGACATCCCCATAGACGTTGTACATAGCCCACCAACTACCCGTGGGCAAGGGGTTAAATGGAACATTCTCCACACTTACTTTGTTTCGTCTAGCGACATGAATTCCATGGAGCTGTCCCTGTTCTCCTTGTTGTCGGAGATCATGTGACCGTTGCTATAGTAACCTGTGGATGATTTGATGGGCGGCTCCATCTCGTCTCCTTCCTCCAGCGCTCGGTTGACCTCATCAAATGTGACAACTGCCAGGAGCAAAAAGGAGAAAATAAAATAAAATTTAATTACAAGATTTGTTTTAGAGACTTTTAATGACAAAATGTTTTCTTTCCCCGTCCATATTGTCCTTCTCCTTCATCTTTACCCGTTTCTTAATCAAATGTGAAATGTAGAAAACAATAATGTAATTACAATTTTTTTAAAATATACATTTTGATATGCATTCTTTCTCCTCCTTCACCTTCTAAAGAGGAAAACAAAATTATTCTGTTTGTTTAAATACCATATAGATTTTATTGAGGAGAAAATAACTTTCTCTTTTCCTTCTTCCATTTCTTTTTCTTCAAAAATCTTTGTAAATTTGGTGGTTGCAGCAAACCCGACTGCTTAGAACACAAATAGAAAAGAAAACAATACAACTTCATTGAATTAAAATGTTCCTTTTAGATTTTATTGGGCACAAACATTGAAAAACGTAAAATAATATCAAGTTTATTTAATGAAAATGTTCCTTTTGGATTTTTATTGGATTGGAAAATATCCAAGTTTCTTTACTGTTTTTTAAATTTATTTTATGATTATGATTTTCTACAAGCTGGGTTATTCCAACTTGTCCCCATCCTTGAACAAGTTATTGACCTTGTCAAAAATAGATGGGAGTCAAAAGAAAGAACAAACTAGATATATCCTTATTTTGTTGTCAAGTATTATTGCCAAAAGAAATGAGAATATAATATTTTCATATATATTTTCATTACAAAAATAGTTTCTTCAATATAAATTATTTTTCCATCATAATATTCTATTCAGATGTCAAGCAATATATTTTATAATAGCAATTTTGTTTACATATCTGGAAAAGGACTCCAAAATATGATCTCAATTATGAAAATGTTATTAACATGTATTGATAAGATCTCATCTTTGATGATTTTCTGTCAAAATGCATGTTAATCTAACTACAATCTATATATAAAAAACTCTGCTAAGTGTAATAAACAAAATGAAAACACAAACATGTACACAAACACATATATACCCACACACGCACGCACACACAAACAGGCACACACATACAATTTATCTACAATAATGGAAAATCAATGTATCATTGCCTTTGTACAGTTTTGCCAAAAGCACACAGGGGTTGCAACTCGTTCCACAGGCACCAGACATAGCTCACATGAAGATTTTCAAGTTATACAAAAGGCATCGACTAATGTAGTTTCAATACAGAATGACAAACACGAATAGTTTGGATGCAGTCTTATCAATTACACAGAGAAGCCAAAAGGTGTAGTTTAAACAACAACAAAAAATGGATGTAGATTCCACAAAGGCACACGTGTATTGGTGTTGACTTTCTTGCAGGTTTCAGTCTGGTAGATGAAATGGATGGTAGCTTTCAACACAGAATGACTGGATTG